>JAABKJ010001124.1:0-31579 GCA_011634705.1 Andricus grossulariae | reverse complement strand
GCTTCTTGGAAAAATATAAAAAACTTACACTTTCTCTAAATAACTTAAACTTTTTAATTCAAATGGAAAATCGACATGAAAGATTAATTAATTAGTTCATGTCATTCAGAAAAAGTGAAAATTTTGTCGTTTTTGTCGAAAAAAGTTTTTAAGCAAGTAGAAATTGTTCAAATGACTATAGGCAAATAATTTAAAGTGTCAGCGTAAGAGGAATTAATGAAATTATTCGTCAGGAAATTTTCAAAAAACTATACTTTTCTGTCTGAATCCAGTCATAAGTTACATTTAAGCAATACAAAATTGGTTGACCTATTAACAACAAATTAAATCGGCTGTTCTGATTTTTTATATTACCTAAATAGTTTATATCGTTGTGACGTACTTCACTTTTGGCTAATTTTGAATCCTTGAAATTGAAAATTTCTCCTAGAATTGAACTTTCGAATCTTGGATTCAAAAAGGCCGTGTCTAGGTTTAGCGAAATTCGTAATACCGGAGAATTGTAATTTTCATAAGATGAAAAAAAAAAATTCCAATATAAAACGTTTATTTTTTCAAATAATTCTGAAATTGTTTTTTTTTTCAACGTCTTTGAGTTTATACTTGTTCAATTTTTAAGTTTGGATTTAAAATTTGTTTTAATTTTCAGTTATTCAAGTAAAAATTGTTATACATATATAGTATATGCTTGAAGGCCTTCTGTTATAAATCAATAAAATGTTCAATTGTACAATAATAATATGTAAATTTTAGATTGTTTAATTTTGACTCTGTTTATATTTAATTTTTAATTTGGAACGATGATATTTAAGGATGTGTGATTTACAATATTTCAATTTGAGGATGTTCACTTTGGAAATAAATCAAAAGTAAGATTATGTAAATGTGCGCACATAATTTAAAATTGAATAATTTTTTACTTCGGTCATTTCTTTGAAGCCTCAAATTTGTGTGTTACTACATTAGGCGTGAAGGCAGGTTAAAGTTGAGAACGTTCATAAGAGAATATTTCGAATTTATGTTTATAATTTTTCAATGAGCGATTATTTATTCAAATTTCTTGAAATCTAAATTTGTTATAAGACAGTTCAAAACTACTGTGTTTTGGAATTTGTATGCCTACAGTACCGGCGGAAATTATCTACATGACTATTTTTTGAGCTAATGCTAAAGTGCCTCAATTTTTATAATATTAACATAAACATTATTCTATCAAAATATAAAGAGAGGTAATAAAATTCTTTGTCTAATAAAATCACGTTGAAGGAAATATGTCAATTTCATAAAAAGATACAGTAAAAAAAAACGTTAAACATATCCGAAATGGATGTAATGGACGCACGTAAGATAATTTTTGACGAAAAAGTCAGCATTAAAATGAATTTGATGCCTGTAAAAAATGGTCTATTACACATGACTTTATTGTATACTCATTTTTCTCTTGCCTTCTTTTATCATACCTGTTATTAAAAAAGTTAGTCATATATATTATTATATCATTCTTTACTGGGTAGAATAATATTATGAATGTTGAAAAATCCATTTGATATATTTATAATCAATTGTGTTGATTATGTTCACAAAACTATATTATTCCTTGTTTGCTATATTGCGTAATATGACTTTATGACATTGTTTTTCGATTTCTTTTAATGGTCGACTTTACATTGGAGAGCGTACGATTAGGAGTGTATTATTACTCTCTAGAATGGCATGAATGTAAAAATATCCTTTCGGAATTTTCACAATTGATTAAAATTGTAGAAAAACTTTTTTTTTTAATGCTGAACAATATAAATTCAAAACGAAAATATTCTATAATGAAATACCTCACTTGAAACCCTAATAGAACTTGGACCAATTACGACTAGTTTTTTTTTGTGCATGGTCCTTTATTAATGGAACAAAATTATATTAACTTTAGGAATGTATTAAAAGAAATTTTTTGCGGCCACTTATACAATATGTATAGTCGTATAGGTTTTTTTCTCTAAACCCTCAATATTGTTCCATATTTGTTGGAAAAATAATTGCATAATTATATTTTGTTTAAAAAAATTTTACACTGTAGTTTTGG
This sequence comes from Andricus grossulariae, assembly GCA_011634705.1. Lineage (NCBI taxonomy): Eukaryota > Metazoa > Arthropoda > Insecta > Hymenoptera > Cynipidae > Andricus > Andricus grossulariae. The sequence goes on along the minus strand of JAABKJ010001124.1, from coordinate 29,502 downwards.
TGTCCCAAACAGACATATAACATTTTTCTTTTATGCATGTTTAGTTTAAAAAATAATATTATCACCAAAAAATTACCATTTGAAAAATTTTTGATTTAAGAATAAGTGCTTTTAAAGTTATTTTTTTTTTGGACGATTCAAAAAATGTATAGCATAAAAGTGCAAGGATATTCCAACAAATCATCATATCGAAATCTTGCGTTTAACTCATCGCCAGATCGAGTAAATTGTTCCGGATTTTTGTTTTAATTTATAAAATCAAGACCAAATGATACTCTTTAAATCTGGACCAAGGACATGAATAAATATTACCTGATTTCTGAATAATTATAGAAAAGGTTTACTAGTGGAATGGAAATTTCTGAGAAGCTGGAAATACGAGATATGCCATGTGCGTTAGTTTGCTATGATAATCATTCTTCTTAATAAATGAAGGTCAAAAATAATTTTTTTTTCAAAATTCCGACCTGTAGACGACAACGTATTTTTTTGATTGATATTAAAAGAGTTATAAAACGCTGAAGTCGATGGTACCCACAAACATTAAAAAATTTCACCCTCTCACCCTCAGTAAATATTTGTCTCAATGGCAAAAATTAAAAAAAAAATTCCCATAAATTGCCGTCCAATAGAATTACACTTTGCTGAAGTTTGAGTTCGGAGAACTTCAGAAATAATGCTCCATATATACTTCTCTTTGAATTTTGAAAATATAACCATCATCTTTTAATTATGATAATATTATTAAGAGTTATTCTCCCTATTTATTAATTCATTGACTAGTTTTGAAGATTGAGTACATTTTATAAGGAAAAATCGATTCTTTTAGTAATTAGTTATACTTGCATCCATACAATATTCAACCGATTGGTATACAAATTTCAAGATACGAGTAAGTCTCTTGAATGGAAATATACGATGCAATATACGATATAAAGTTCACCAAATACTTCGAAAAGATACCTGAAGTTTCAAATTTAATAAATTGAAATAATCTCGCTAAGATTTCTTTTTTTCCTCCTGTTTTGTACATTTTTAAAGTTTCTGTACTTTTTTCAATTTGATAAATTAAGGGTGGCAGTACGGAACTAGATAACCAACAAAATCGGAATTATGCAGAAAAGCAAAGAACTATTTTATTAAATCGTAATAACCATTTCATGATGAGGCAGAAGTCCACTTTCGAGATGACGTATTAATTAGTTGAGCCCGTAAAAATTTGATTATAAAAAGTTATCCAGTTTCAAAGGAATAGATGTGTCAGTTGACAATTTCAAAGTAACACTGAGCATATATTGTATCTGTTTGATCTAAAAAAAGTTGGACAAATTAAAGCAAATCGTTGAAAAATTTTGAAGCTACAATATCGCAGGTTTTGAAAAGCTTGATCCCGAGATATGGAGACGCTGAATAAGAATAATAAATGTTTGATACCAAAACATTGTTCTGCTCCGGGAAAATCAAAATATGGTGTGATGGTATCCCATTATGACAGTTGATTTTTCACTGAAAGGCCTATACAAAGTTTATTTTTCAATAAACAATAATAGTTTCAAGAAATATCGATGCTGAAGGGTATGCAAACATTTGTACAATCCTCAAATTCAAAGCCAAGATTTTAACTAAACTTTAAATCAAAATTATTTTTTATTACTATACTAAAATTGAGAATTCGAACAAATCCTTTTAACACAAAAGGTGGACTTTTTTTGTATCGTAGATATTTGTAGTAAGATTTTGTTATTGAAAAAACGTTTTGAATAAAAAAAATATGATCACATTTCTGAATTATAAAATGGAGATCCCTGCTTTGGGATACGACGTTGAAATCAAGACCACCCTTTGATTGATCCTTCCATCAGGTGTAAAGGTTTTGTGAAAAAAAATTATTTTGTCATTTTGTCGATATGACCAAATAATTTTTTTTTTCTACCATTCAACTATATATTTTTGGTTACGAAACTCTGAAGCTTGAGCCTAATTGTTTGAGGAATTATGTGACGATTTTTTCAGTATTTTTAAGGGTAAACAAAGTTTTGTACGACACGTGTTTTCAAGGTTTGACTTTCAAGATGGAAAAAAAAATTCACGACTTATAAATATAACAGCTTCCACATCTTCAGACCATCTCATAAATATGTCACCTAATTTAGAAGGATTAATGAGATAGCGACTAGTACATATATATATGCTCTAATGGAACAACAGAGTATTCAGTTGCCGAAAAAGTTCTCCATTAAGAGTTTTCTCTATATTTAGAAAAAATGGATTTCGCTATCATTCTGTTTTTAAGCTTGGCTGCTTTCCTTACTTTTTTTGATAAGTATAATAATATAATATCATCATTAATGAATGTAATGTTATCGTCAACATTTTCGATCTCTAGTTTTCAACGGATCTTTACGTTTCGGCACTCCCAGAATCCAAAAATTGTAAAATTTCATCGGTGTCTGTCTGTCTGTATGTATAATGTGTGGTTACCTGTATGTTATAGCTTACCTTTTGAAGGATTTGTCCAATCGAGTCAGCCTCTTGTAAATTTTTTGAGGGTCTCAAATTGAATATCAAGTTCGTTTAACAGATATTTACGAATAAAATAAAAAAATGGAGAGCATTTTCAATATTTAGAAGAAAATTTTTTTAAGAGGTTTAGAAATTGTTGTCAAAGTTTCTGGAACATGTCATGCTTTTCGATATTTTGAAAATTTTCAAAAAATGGAAAACACGGGTTTTCTGATAGATTCAGACATTTCAATCAAAATTTTTAGTAGATATCAAATATATTTTAAAACGGGTCCAATCATATTTTTGATTAAAACAACATGTTAAAAGTCAGATCATTTTCAAAATTATGCAATATTTTCTTTTAAGAGATCCGTAAGTTTTAATTGTGATTTTTAGTAGATTTCAACCAGATTTACCAATTTTCTTTATGACGTTTTTCGTTTGGTCACAAATATAAAAAGTTCTAGATAATTAATAATCAAGTAGATTACTTATAAATAATAGTTAGTAATTTTTTCCAATATACATTTTTGTAGAGATGACTTACAACCAAAGCTTAAACGAACGGAATCAATGTCTATGGCTTAATGTCTCTGCTTTGTAAATTAAAAGGAACTTATATTTTTATATTAACATTATATCGAAGTATATACCTACTTTTTATATTCCGTTCCATTAGGTTTACATCATTTAATTTTGGAAGAGAAGCGTCTGGATAACCTAATTTTCGAGCGCGAAGCTAGAGTTTCGCAATGAGAATGTAATCGTCGAAGCCACAGGTGCTTTGAGAACCGTCTTTAAAAACAAATTGAAAAAATTTTCAGTTCCAATTAACTACTCTAGTTCATCAGAAGTTCAAATTACATTTTTCGAATGAAGTTACAATATTAATGATATTTGAACAAATGCAGTGGAAATGCATGCATAAAACGTCCAAAAATGAGCACGAACCACGGGAGCGCATCCCCACGCCTTTGGCGTACTCAAACTTGGCGAAAAAGAAAATTAGGCGTGTAAATTTGAAAACCGATTTAATGGAATAATTGTTATAATAATATCAATGTTTATTTTAAAAATTCGAAATTTCCATTTATTTTCTAAATTCCAATTGAATGAATTTGAAGATTGAAGTAAAAAAGAAGGGGCTTTGAATGTTACTTTCCGTTGTTTTTCTCTTGCTTTATTTGCATTTTTACATTCTCGTCCTAATGAGAAGGTATCGGTTTTATGTGAAATTTGACTCAGTCGGTTCTCATTAAATCTCCACGTTTTGAGACCCCCTGAGTCAGAAAAAATTATTTTTACGAAGGTGTCTGTCTGTATATCTATCTGTTTGTATCATGTAGGCGCGATAACTTTAGAAAGACTAAACAGATTGGATTGAGCTTTGGCACACGTTTTTAAGACTTAAAAAGAAGGACGAGTTCGTTAGACAGCTATTTTGGATGAAAATTCAAAAAGTGAGAGCATTTTCAAAATTGTTGATAGAATTTTTTTTTCAAGAATAGAAAATTCTATGTATAGATATTCGTGGTACTCGGAAAGCTGAATAATTTATCCCAACGACTTTTTTCGATAAAATTAAAATAAACAGAGTTATAGCATTTTCAAAATCCAAAAAAACAAACGAAAATGAACGTTGCTTTTTGGAAAACTAACAAGATTATCATAATATCTTTTTGAATTTTCTTGAAAAATCAAACATTTGAATTTTGAACGCACAAAAAATAATGAAAAATTCAATTTTTCGATCAAACTATGCAAGATAAGAGAAAAGATGAAGAGAAGAAAATTATACACCTAAAAAAGATCTACAAATTTGTAATAAATTACTTTTTTATTTGACGAGCAGTTTTTGTTTTATTCGTAAAAAACAAGAGTAAAAATAAACATTTGTGTTTAAAAAGACACAAGGTAGAATAAAATGTTTATCGAAAAAAATGTTTTTAAATCAGATCTGAAAATGTGCTGTTAACCTTTTTTTCTTACGAGACACTTGATGAAAATGTGTTCGTTAAAACCGAAAGAGCTTTAACAAAAGAGAATTTACAATCAGTGAACGTAAGTATTTTTCACGTATTTATATTTTTTTCGTTTGGATTTAGTTGAATTCGCGTAACCATAACGCGCTAGTTGTTGGACATCGAAACTGAAAATCAAATTGTTTTTATCTTGTGTGAAATGAGTAAATGCAGGTTTTCGAAGATGAAAACACATATTTGGGACTTTTCAATAACTTTTTTTTCAATTGTTAATTGTTGTAATAGACTTGTTTTTATTGGTAATAAATAAAGAGTTAAGGGTCGATGAATTGACCAAACGACAATTTTTAGACACAAACCACCATCCAATATAGGACTACTCGTTGCCGAAGTTTAAGCTTGTATCCCTGTATTAGTCGTTATATCTAAATATTTTAATTCGGCTATTTCTTCTTACAGAGTTAGGATATTCTGAAACTCCTGAACGTCGACAACCTCAACAAATTCAACAAAATCTACAAATTCAACAACCCGCCAGACCTGCCCGACTTCCGATGCGTTTAATAGAAGGGCGTAGGCGACCCTTTCCTGAAAATCTCTTAACGAAAAACGAGACTGGTGATTTTATCCATTTAGTCCTACCTTTTATTCCGGTTTCAGACGAAAGAGATGATTTTTACGTTGCAATAATTGATCCGAATTATTGGGTGCGTGGTATATATAGTGAACCGAACGTACGGGTTATGGTAAGCACAAGACACATAACAGATAGGCCCATAATGAACGATCGTGATTGTGGACATTATCCTGTAGACTATATTATGGAACCTCGCCATCGTGTTGGATTCACCATGACTCAATAATAATTAATTTCAACAGTTTCGTATTGCTAACCGTACGCGGAACAAAACGTAAGATAATTTTGATTTATAGGTCAGAATTGAAATTAATTTGATGATTGTATAGATTTTAATATTTGTTGTTAATGCGCCAAGTAAAAAAATCTTCATGACCTGAATTTATTATACAATATTCATTTTTCCCTCGCCTTATTTTTTATAGTATCTGTTATTAAACAAGTTATATATATATATATTTAAAAACTAAAAGTAACAACCACCGCAGGGTCCCACTGGGAGCAACTGCCATCTAAAAAATGACATCGGCTCCCAGTAGGACCTCGGTAAATCACACTCATGGCTACGTCTCACAACCGTGAGATGATGATGATGATGATGATGATATATATATATATTATATTATTATATAATTCTTTATTGGGTAGAATATCATGAATGTTGAAACATCCATTTGATATTTTTATAATCAATTAATGGTATACACGAATTATCTATTAAGTATCGAAATAATATGTTCCGATTAATTAATTTTTTTGAACGGCAGAAACAATTTTGAACGACGTGTTTGAAGGGTTGGAAACGACAATCGATTTCAATATAATTGAGTCAACGAAAATATTTTATTCTTTGCTTGGTATATTGCGTAAAATGAAATTATAACATTGTTCCTCGAATCATTTTAATGGTCGAATTCACATTCGCCTCGCTTCGAGAGCGTGAAAATAAATTATATTGTTATCACTGCAAATAATAGATAACACGTATATTATTGCGTTAAAAGAATTATTCATGTCATTTCTTTTTCTGCTCTCTAGAATGGTATGAATGTCAAAATATCCTTTTGGAATTTTTACCATTAATTAAAGTTGTAAAAACACTTTTTTTTTAAATACTGAATAATATTTATCTAAAACGAAAAGATTCTACCCTAAACTACCGCACTGAAAATCCTAGATGGGCTTGGACCTATTAAGAATAGTTTTTTTTGTGCGTGGTCCTTTATTAATTGAAATAAAACTATATTAACTTAAGAATGTATTAGAGGGAAAAAAATTGCTCAGATTTGACGAGATTATTATTAATAAAAAAGGAGAAAATCTCGCCATTTTTTATTGATTTAAAAAAGTTTGATGCAAATCGATGGAGAAACGGCTATTCAAAACTGAGAGTAAAAGCATCCTGAAAATAAAAAAGTATCCATTATGCAAGAAAATTTCACGTTTAGGAAGTTCACCTAAATTATTTAATGAATCTACGATCAAGTTTGAAATTATTTGATTTTGAATCCTATAAATTGAAAATTGCGCTTAGTTTTAAATTTGTGATACTTGAATTAAAAAAAGACTGTGTCTAGGTTCATCGAAATTCGGTGAACGTACAGCAAATATTTTCGGCGTGCCTACAAATTCCGTACTGGAAAAATGTAATTTTCATAACTTTTTTAGAAATAATTTGCTCAATTTGAAACGTTTAATCCTTTAAAATAATTTCGAAATCGTTCCTGTTTGACTTCCTTGAGTTTAAAATTGTTCAATTTTGAAATTTGGATTTTAAATACCTAATGTTTAAGGTTATTCGAATTGCATAAAATTTAAATGTATTTTAAAACAGATAAGAACTATTCTGTTTTTAAATTTGTCTATACTACGTTTAAAGTTTTGAATTCAGCAGTTTGAAATTTGAATCTAATCAATTAGGAGAGACCGGATACTTGTACATACTGGATAATGCGAGTTATCCCATATTAAGAATAAGAAAGCTATTATTGTATAAATTCTAATGCTCTCTAATAATTGTTTAAAAGAAGTATAAATAACTTATTTTTCGTGAAAGATGATTAAAGTACATCAACCTCATATCCACTATGAAAAAATAAGCATTATACAGTATGTATTGTTACTCAATGAGTATAATACTTTCCTATACGATTGAACTTTGAACAATTTTTTGGGGAACTTTCCCCAAAATCATGGACATGTTTTGTATAAATTCCAGAGAAATTAGAAAATATGCCCCAAAAGTTAGAGGACTAAGTGATTCACATAAAATCGCGGCAATTTCTCACATTCATATTGCGATTCTCTGCAAAAAGTTGAATAATTTTCTGATAAATTGTAATTTCTTTAAACAAATATATATTATACCGCTGAAAAAGAACTACTAAAAATGTTTCTTAATCCCTCCGCAATATAATAAATATGTATTGGCATATAAAATAAATTTGATATATTATAACGGAAATTTACCATGTTACTGCTTTTAATTATTAACTAAATTTTAGGTAATTTTCTCCAAAGATTTCTTGGGGAAAAGTTTCACAATTTGGCGAGGACGGAAATTGCACAAAAGTGGAAATATTTCACAAAAACATTGGGGAAAAGTTCACAACATCCAGGAAGTATTCTACAACATTTTTTGTAAATTTCCCCGAGATAGTTGGGTACATTACCCTAATTTTTAGGAAATATTTTCCAGAATATGTCGGGGCAAGATCCCCAACTTGTAGAAATTAGTCCATAGTTTTATTGGAGAATTCGCCCCAAAATTATTGCGAAAAGTTTCCCAACTTGTGGGAAATATTGTACACCATTAATGGGGAAAGTTCTCTAAATTTTAGGAAATTTTCCAGTACTTTTGCGGAAAATTCCCAAACTTTGGTGTAATTTGCGTCACCATGATTTTGGGAAAAGTTCCATATAACAATTTTCACAGTGGACATACATTAATATATAATATCCAGTATGTACTGGTATACAGTCTTAATATAGTAGCTTTGAACGATTTAAGAACAAATATAAATTTAAAGCACCTGGAATAACTAATCTTACATTGAAAAATTATAAATATAAATGCAAAAACCTGATGGAGTAATAAGTGATATAAAAATTAGAGGCTTCCAAGAAATTACCCAAAAATCGAAAGCCTTTAAAGTAAAAAATTAATGAATTTAAAATTTGGTGTGCAGAGTCATATCATTTTAAGATCGATATATTTCCCATGTTGATATATTTTAACATTTTTAAAGGTGAACATTCCAAATTGAAAATTAAATCTAATAATAGACGAAATTAGACAATTTCAAATGTTAAATATAGTACAATTGAAATTTGTAATACTTCAAAAAGAAAGCTTTTATGAATTTACTAATTAGGAATGAGCATTTAAAATTGAACAACTGCAAGTTAAAAAGAAATTAAAATTGAATAAGTTACATTCAAAAAAGAATTTTATCTCAAAAAGAAAGCTTTAAAGATTGAGAATTTAAGATCCAAACTTCAAAATTAAAAAATTTTAAACTCAAGGATGTCAAGAAGAAACAGTTTCAGAATTATTTAAAAGAATCAAACGTTTTAATTTGAAAAACTTACAAAAAAAGAGTTGTGAAAATGACAATTTTTCGGAAGCACACGGTAAATATTTGGTCAACGTTCACCGAATTTCGGTGAATCTAGCGGCCCTTTCCAGTTTCCTTGATCTCGTCAAAGTGTTAGTAATTATTTTTTTAATACATTCTTAAAGTTTCTATGATTTTTTTGTTAATTTACTAAAGGACACTAACATTAAAATAGTCATAATTGTCCTAAGTCCTTTTGGGGAATTTCTTCTAGTTTCATAAACTACAAAAGAAATGAATGTAAGTACAGTGAAACCTGGATTTAGCTCCCCTGGATTTTGATCTTCCGAGAATTGACGCTGCGCCGTGGGGATGCGTGAGAGGCGCTTGCGGGGGGAGGTGCGATGTGCACTCAGGCATGACAAACCAGAGAGAGATAAAACAGAAGAGAGACAATATAGTTCCGAGTCTCTGGATTTAACGTCAAGGTCAGCCCCAAAACTGGCGCTAAATCCAGGTACGACTGTAAAATCCACGGTAACACATTTTCCACGTATTGTGTGCGGGCTTCTTTTAAAAGTTATGTTTCTTTTACGTAGAAATATTTTTCACCGTTAAAAAAATGTTGTGGTATAACTTCAATTAATTGCGAAAATGCGGACCTGTTATTTACAGTGCTAACAATATAATTTGTTTTCACACTCTCGAAGTGAGGCGAGGGTTCCATGCCCGGCATGAAGGTCGAAATGGAACTGCAAGAGAAAGCTGGATACCGCCCAGCCAACCGAGCGCGCCACCATAACAACACTTCCGCCTCATAATCGCGGTCGCAAGGTCTTGAGCGACATAACTAAAGGAAGGTGATTGCGCGGAAGAATTGTGTCAGGAAAGAAATTCCAAACAAGAAAAAAAACCTTATTATTGAATAGTAAACATTTCTCAAATATACATTTATTTTATATTTTAACCAAATCAAATCAAATAGGCTCAAAAAAGTATTAACATTCCTCTAGACCGGACACACAACCGAGTGAACCTTAAGCGTCAAAATCTAATTCAGAACCGACTCTTTCTCCAAGTTTATATCTCTTCTCTGGCGTATTTACTGATTTTAATCAACAAACTTTATAACTGTCCACCTGCCAATTTCGAGTTCAACCCATATTCCGAGAATTTCATTTTCGAAATTAAAATAATACGGTCAGGCAGTCGAACCCCCAGATCATACAAATTAAAGTCCTCATTTAATATTTCTAAGTTTTTTTGGATCAAATATTGTTTTTCAAAATAATTTTAATTGAACTGCATCTTCAACACGACCGAAGCGTAATCACGTTTAAAAGTCAGCAGTGATTTTTCATGGTACTCGCGCACGGTAGTGTAATTTTTCTTTATATTTAACTATTGAAGGCTGGAATTTTAAAATTTAATTTTTGAAGCTACTGTATCTTTTCTCTCACTAATTATTATTTTTTAATGATTGCCTAGGGTATCTCGAGCGTTGAACTAGTGGCTCACGATGGGAGAAGATGACGTTGAGAAGGGCACTGTCATCATCCTGAAGACTTTTCCTGCGCACACCATTGTCGTGGGTGAAGCAAATCTTCATACGGTTCCCAGTTGAGGGTGGAGGAAACGGGTGAGGGCGGTTTCGTCCGTCGCGAAGAGAAATGAGCGATCTTCAGGCCACTCTCGAGTTTTCTCTCGAGCTTTGCAAGTTCTACAATGTCGATCTCTTTCAGCGCGGGTAAGTGCGACCTGATTTTCAAGGTTCTCAATGTGTGCACTCTGCAGAGGGCCAGAACTTTACTTTTTCGTCGAGCCAGCAAAATTTCACTCTAAAGTACGACTCATATTTTTTCTTGATTTGGCAAGCCGGAAGAAGAATGAACCCACCATAACTTACTTTCATCGTTTCATCTCCTTTTCATCGTACGAAGGCAAATTGGATAGAAAGTAAACTGCTCAAGAAGAATGCAGAAAAGATTTTAACGTATCTGCTCTCTTTCAGATTCTCTTCTTTTATTATTTATGATTTTGTATGGAATTCTATGATTATAATAATCTATCATTGAATTCATTCGGTCCACATTAGATTGATCTAAATTTATACCTTCTATTGTGTCCGGAAAATGTCAAAACTGATTATTTTTATTCAATAAATTACAAGTTTCCAAGTATTTTAAAACTATTTTTAAATTGTTCAAACAATTATTATTTGTTCAAACAAATGAAAATTGTTTTATATCATGACCAAATATGTTAAACAAGAATCATAATTCTTGCAATTCATCAACTGTATAATTAATCCCAAAACGTAATAACTTTCCACTATTTTTGGGCGAAAAAGATTGTTTAAACAAATATTAATTGTTTAAACAATTGAAAATTAGTTTAAATCATTGGAAACTTGTGACTTATTGAAGAAAAAATTTTGCATTTTTAGGGCATTTTCCGGGCACAATACAAGGGCATTGGGGGTATTAAAACTAAAATTCATTTGATGGAAATTATTTATTGAGCACTCCTTAAGAGGTGACTAAACTCTAATTTACAAAAAGTTCAATTTTTTCGAAAAACGGGCTTTTCTCATTTAAATCCCATGTTAATTTCGAAAGCCCTGAAACACGGGTATTGTTGACCGATTCGAAAAAAAATAGGGAATTAATTTTTCCGGAAAATGAACAAATTGCGGAGATAGATCACCAAAAATCGAAAGTCGAATTTTTGGACCACCCTAGTCCACACTCAAACTTATGGTAGTCCAAATTTTTTGATTGCGAATTTTCATGCATATCGCCCCCGAATTTGTTGGAATTCACAAAAAAGTAAATGATTTTTTTATAATATTTAGAGATTCTGCAAGTCCCATGAAGTTGTACACGTATTTCCCATAAGAAAAAAGATGTTTTTGTACATTTTATTCAAAATTTTCAATATTAGTTGAATTGAATTGTATCTCGACATTTCTCTTTAAAATTTGCTGTAGAATACGAATGAAAAATTACTTTTTGAATTTCGCTCCCATAAGTCTGTTTTATAGTGTCCCAAGAAACCCCATAAGTGAAAAATTAGGTTTTGCGAGTTTTTGGCGCTAATTATGTTTATTTGCGATTTTTTAAAACAAAATGGTTTATAACGCTTTAAATACTACATGATTATAATAATTGAATACTAATAATTGTTTAAATAATTTATTAGTATTTTATAATTTTCTCTTAGAATAGAGTTAGAAAGTCGCGGGTTTTCCTAATTTTCAACTTATTTTCAGCTGTTCAGTTAAAGCGAGGCAATAATTGATTAAATGTAACAAAAATAATTATTTAAACAATTCATTATTATTTGTAATAATATTCTCTTAGAATAATAATAGAAAGTTGCATTTTTTGTCTTAAATTTTCCACTTTCAGTCCAATTTTCAGGTAGTGTGAGACAATAATTAATTCAAGTTAACAAAAATAATAGTTTAAAGAAATTATTATTGTTTATGACGATCTTAGCATATATTAATGCTAGATAGATGCGGGTTTTTTGCTGAAGTTTCTCACTTTTTGTCCACTTTTTACTTAGTGAGATAATAATTAATGCAAGTTGATAAATATAATTTTTCAAAGAATTTATTATTGTATATAACTATCTTCTTTCAGAGTAATGCTAGAAAGTTGCGAGTTTTTCTGAAATCATCACCTTTTCTTTGACTTTTTGATTAGGAACAAATAATAAATATTAATATTGATTTGAACAAAAACGCTCTCAATAACAACTTCAAGTAAAATTTACATTTGATTATTATCCGTATAGAAAATTGGAAGAATAAATCAAATATCTGTTTTATTTCAGAAAAATTGGCTAGCAATTATCTAAGAGAAGATAGTTTTAAACAATAATGAATTGCTTAAATAATTATATTTGTTAATTTGCAATAATTATTTACCTACTGAGTAAAAAGTGGCTAGAAAGTTGAAATTTTCGAAAAAACCGAAACTATCTAGTATTAACACAGGAGAAGATAGGTATAAACGAAAATAATGTATTCAAACAATTATGTTTGTTAAATTGCATCAATTTTCACCTCGCTCTAAGTGGAAAGTGAACAAAAAGTTGAAATTTCAGAAAGAACCTCAACTTTATAAAATTTTTCGAAAAGAATATTATTTAAAATCAAAAATAAATTGTTTAAACAATTATGCTCATTAGCTTGAATTATTTTATACCTCGCTCAAACTGGAAAGTTAAAAATAAGTTGAAAAAATCTGAAAACCCGCGTCTTTCTAACTCTATTCTGAGAGAAAATTGCTAAGAACAAGAATAAATTGTTTAAAAAATGTATGCTAATATCTAACTATCTATAGAAAGTAGTATTTTATGTATAAAAATAATTTGTATTTAAAAAAACCTCAATAAAATCATTATTAGCTTCAAAAGCTCGCAAAATCTAATTGTTCACTTATGGAGGTTTTTTGGGACCCTATAAAATAACCTTATGGGGGTGATAAGTATTATAAGTGTAAAGAAGATCTAAATTCAAGTTGATGCCCCTAAATCTATAATTTTTAAGATGGTTGCAAGTATCAACGTAATATTACCTTTATTGTAATTACAATTAAACTTAAAATTTATTTATTTATTTGAAATTATAATTATAAATTTAATAACTCTATTTCAACTTTTAAGTCGAGAGTGCTTAAAAGCTTCGATTTCTTGAAGGTAAAACACAAGTGGGGGGGGGGGATATATAAAAAATAAAAAGTAAAATGATTGTTTTCTTAGAAACAATAACTAGTTTAAATTATTGAACAAATAAACAAAAATGTTTAAATTACAAAAAGAAAATTTTATTAATCTTATTCCTTTCTCATACATCGAGTGTGCTTAAAAGCTTCGATATAGTAGAAATAAGGCTAATTTTTTAAACCTTACTGCCAGAATAACATTAAAAAACTTATTGTGTTTTTAAAAAATCAAATTTTATATAAATTATATTAAGTTTCAACCCCTATCAGTGGTTGAAATTCACTATATTATTGACTGACAAATTTATCAAGTTTACAAAAACTCAAATTATTGTTTGGAAAATGTACATTATAATGAATTTAGATCAATTAAAATGTATAAGGTAGGACTGATTCACATAGACTTACTGACGAGTCCAGTGGGTCAGTCTGTGACGAAACATAAAAAAGCTAATTTTTATTCTATTTAAAAATAAAAAATAATTTTTTTAAATTAATTGCAGTATACAAAACATATTAATATTATCGACCCTAATGCGAATAAAAAATCTGCTTTACACAATCTTTTTTTCTTATGGGAGATACGTGTTAAACCTCGTTTTATAATTATTAATTTTTATCGACTTTGTTTCAAGCTCCTGATTTAAGAATGCTTTAATTTTTAAATAATGCTTTGAATTGTTTAATTTTTAACGCTTCAAGTTTGAATTCATTAATTTTCCAAGTTTACAATACATCACCTAATGTGTTTCACTAAAATTAAAAGAAAAAGTTATAATAATCCTTTATCGACAATTTTTTTCGATAATTTTGTACTTTCTACTAAATTGTAATTTTTATTAGATTTTAATTTTTTAAATTGGAATTCGGACAAAAATTTATATAATTTTCCAAACTTCTATAATTAATAAATAACATTTTCTACTGTGAATTGCATCCGTACAAGAAATTATGTAATTTTTTACAGATTTAAACCAAAAATTACTGATGAAGGCCAACATTTCATGCCGAAATCTTTTTAAACTATGTAATTGTTCTCCAATTCCCGGATCCTAAAGCCAAGAACAAACATGAAAATCTTCAAATAAATTAACATCATTATCGAATCTTTTCAAAACTTCGCAATATCTTTTAAAATAATTCAGTATTCCTAAAATTCTTTAAAATCATGCAAAATTCAAAGAATTGTCTTCACCGGTACTGTCAATTTTTCACCGGTACCGACAGTAAAGAGTTCACAAATTATAGTGCGGTAGCACAATGTTAAGAACAGAATTACTTCTTGGCATTAAAAAATCATTTACAATTGAAATGTTCTCTTTTATCGATAATGTTTAGAAAAATTTGGAAATACATGTTATCATGAAATAAAATTACTTATTTAGTAATTTTGATTTACAAAATTGATGGTGGAATTCTAGATTTTTGTTAATTTTTTCTTTATTGCGAGTTGAAAAATAAAAATAAAAAGACTAGAGAAAAAATAGAAGGAAGGGGTTCCGCAGCTTTCCTTCTTTTCTCTCAATTTTTTTTTATTTTTTAATTTGAATAGAGGCATTTAAGAGCGTGTTATCCAAATTTGTTCATTAGATTTTTTTTCAATTTCGAAGAATTGTGTAGTTACATTTTAATGTTGGACGTTTGAGAAGAATTTAAATTTTGATTTATTCAGAATTTAATTTCTTAAATTTCAACTTACTTAATTTATTTTTGTTTCAAGTCGAAACATTTTTCCCATCTTACTCGCTTAATCGACAAAAATGATACATTTTTTTTCTGTAAAGTGATTTGCTAAGAATATGTTTTTACTTTCTTGTATGTGAGTAAAGATAGCATTATTCGGCATTACAATTATACCATGTTTAAATTGGATAATTTTGTCTGGAACACATCTGTTTTATACATATACTGTATACATCTTTTAAATTAAAACCCGAATCATAATTTGAATTTTTCCAAAAATATTATTGCTAAAAAATAAATTTTAATTGTAAATGTTTTTCTTCCATATTCGCATATAATTCGGTGCTCAACATTTTTCTGCCACACTATAATTTATTTTAACATTTTTCAATTCGAAATACTTTAGAAATGGTACAGGTTTTATTCCTTTTCATTCCATCCAAAATATTGCCCTTTTTGCACAATTTTACCTAATCTACAATTGTTTGATTTGGAACGTTTCCAATCCAAAGTCGTTCGATATATATATTTTCTATTTCAAACGCTTACATTTTAAAACTATTAATTGCAGTTATTATTTCATACGTTAAAAAAATTTTTCAATATATAAAAAGTTAGTAAATAATGTATTTTCAAATTGTTTACATTTTTAATGTTAGGAAATACAAATCTAGGAGAGTAATGGCGCGCTTTGCGCGCGTTTATTTTCTACCAGTAAAGAGTAAAATCTGCAGGAATAAATAGCAATTTAATCTTCAGATACTGAGATTTTGATTTTTTCTAAATTAAAGTAATCTTGATATTTTCCTACAGATACTATCAAATCAGAACTGCTCTCAGAGTTTCGCCCAAACTACCCGTCAAGGTCGAAGTTAATCAAATGCGTAATCGTAAGTATGGAATTTGATGCCAAATGACCTTTAATTTGCTTGAATGAATATGAAGCTCATAAAATATTTGTATCAATTTATGGCGAATGCAATGAGATTAGAAATTGATGATCTGTTCATTCAAAGTTTCATTTTAATTCAACTCGCGCCTTGACAAGTGAAATTCAGCTGCATGAAAAATGTATGCTTGGATCAAGGTTAATCCTTAAATTTTTAACGTGTAAACACGTTTTAGTTCATCTGTTTGCAAATAGTCCTATACATATAACCTACATTATGTCGACAGCAGTTGACCTGTAAGCGTATGAATATTTTAAGGGAGAATTGTGCTTTAGGAACAAGCATGCATATGCAGTGTTCAGTCTTCTAAAGAGCAAAAAGAAACCTGGTTAGGAAAGATCAGTTTTGAAAGGAAATTTCCATAGGTGTTTTTGAGAATTAAATAATTATTTTTGAATTTCCAATTTTAATATTCAAAAGTTTTATTTGAACTCTGTTTGATGTCATCCCTCAAGTTTTACTTCAGCCTAGAAGTTTGATTGAAGCTTGATCTGAACCCAAAAGTTTGATGACTCAAAAATGTTTTAATTTTTCAGACTCGTTGGAAGCTCCAGGCACGAGCAAACGTTTTCAGATTTTCTATCGAAATGAGGAGGTGACACTCGGCACGTCGGTCTTGTTTCGTGCGCACGTGCTCGTGCACAGTCACAAGATCGAGGAGGTCCTCGCTCGTACCCACTTTAATCTCGGAGTGGAGTTATGGTTCAGTGAGCCGACTCAGCCCGGAAATATGGCTTGCGTATCATCAAGGTGAGTTTCCGATTCCCACTTGCAATCATCATTCCTCTCTTCCTAGATTTCAATCCTTAGACCTTTATCATCAACATCAATGAGAGTGATAAGGATGATGCTATTTTTTCTCATTCTCATCATCCGCATTATCTCAATCTTCATAATTAAGTTCATCATTATTATCATTCTCATTATACACTAATGTCATCATCTTCTTCAACCTCGTCAGCTTTATTAGTTTCATCAGACTCATCATCGGCTCCTTTTTCAAAATTTTCATCATCCTCATCACAATTATCTTTTTTTTCATAATAAACCTTATCAGCACTATAATCTTCCTCCTCATGCTCTTCATTAACTTCATAATTCACCTCATTAGCCTCGTCAACCTCGTTACCCTTCTCCCATGTTCTTCATTTTTTTATCCTCATTCTAGTTATATTCATCTTTATCAATAACCTGATCATTTCTTCTTCCTCATGATCATATTCATGTTCATAATCCTCATAATTTTCATTATCTCCTGATTTATCTTCGTCACCTGCATCCTATTCTTCGACATCTTAATTTTTATAATTAATTCATATTCCTCAAACTCTTCATCAATATCTCTATCTTTATAATCCTTATCACATGTAGAATTAACCTTATCAACCTTAGAGAATGCGTTCTCATTACCAAACGCCTTAGCCTTATGCTTGTGTGAACAATATTTTTTTTTAAAAGCATACAAACTAATATAATTATTATAAATTTCATTATCTCGACCTGCATTTTCATCATCCTCCATCCTTACCATATTCTTCAACCTCTTATTTTCAATATCATCAGTATCCTTATGTACCTCATAAATCTTCTAATCTGGCTCATTCTCATAATCTTCATCTTTATCGTTATCCTTATCATCCTCATCGTTTACCATAACTCCATCTTCATGTCCATCACTGACATCACCATCTCTATCATCACTATTCTCATCAACGTCTTCTTCCTCACAATCTTCATCATTATCATCATCAGCCTCATTATCCTAATCACCCTCGTCATCTCCGAATAATCAAAATCATCCTCAACCATGAAATGTAATGATTAGACTGGAATAAAGAAGCTCACAGATTCACAGATCACCGATTATATTTTTCACTCATATATAAAATCCACAGGGACCAACTTTCTTTATTCTTTGCTATTGTTTCAGAGCGCTCCAATTAAATTTTACCCCCACAAAGGGCCTGCACTATCATCTTCCGGTGCTCTTCGATTACTTTCATCTCGCTGCTGTATCCATCACCATTCACGCCTGTCTCGTGGCACTCCATCAGCCATACATAAAGTCGGTATTTCAAGTTTCACCAAGTTCCTCGATGTCAGACCAGATTCTTATATCAAGAGCTCTTTTGCAAAACTTGTGATTTTTGTTGCATGCTTTGACGATTTTCGCTGATTCAGGAAGAGCATTCTTCATTACGTTCAGAGCTGGTAAGAATAGTTTCGTTATATCTAATCCAGGATTTGAAAGTGAATATTAAATATGGCATATTTTTTAGTGCTCCCAGAGGAGGCAAACCCTGGCTGCAGTTCAAACAACCAGCAGCTAATACTGACAACAATCTCGTCTTCGGAAATATAGTAAGAATTTTTCATGATCTAGTGACTTGTCTTATTTTTAGTAGCAAAGAGACAATAAAATAGAATTCACAGGGATCTCTTTCTCTAGTTCCACAAGGGTTGCACGAATTTTTTTTATCTTCTTTTCAGGAAACTACGACACGTTGTGTTGGTTCAGCTACGAGGATTCAGCATGCGAAACTAGTTCAGCAAGAAGTTACAAGGCTGCTTTTAGCCGCGCGCGAATCTTTGCTCAATGATTTGGCTGATCTGGCAAGACTTTTACCTTCTTGGCAACAGAGGACCTTGGAAGTTGCTCAGAATACTCACAAAGAAATCACCAAGGTATATAATAAATTAAACATTTTCAAAATTCAAATTCTTCCAAAGTTCCTAAAGGTTCGAATAAAAAAGGAAAAGAGTCTAATTTCTTTCATTAATGTTTTAGATGATAGATACTGAAGAAGCAGATATCGCACAGCTTTGCGCTCAAAATATCGTTTTGTGGCAGCATTTTTTGGAAGCATTCTCCGGCCGAGATGCTATTCATCAGCATCTGGCTAGAGTCCATCATCAATTGAGGGTAGGTTTAATTAATGTTATACTTGGAATTTAACATTTATTTCAATAGCCTTAAAGCCTTATTCGAACCCTTAAGTTAGATTCCAACTTGAAAGTTTGGATTCAATTTTGAAGTTTTATTCCAACCGTAATACTTGATTCCAATCATGTAATTTGATTGCCATCGTGAATTTTTGAAGGGCTAAACCTTTTTAATTTAGGTAAAACGATTTGCGGAAGGATTCTTCGTTTCGGAAAATCCAAGGACCTCAGCAGCTGGTTGCTACGATGCTAACTATCAATCTTATCAAGCCGTAAGTGAAGCAGCTAGAAGATCTCGATATCTAGCTTCATTGCCACCCTTGCCAGTTCATTGCCCAGAACTCGACGGAGACCTTCACACCTTACCTATCATATTCGAAGATCAGTACGCTGATATGCAGCAGAGGCACAGGAACAGCGGTGAGATAATAACTATTTCAAATGAGTACCCTAAAAAATAAATGAATATACGATTTTAAATACATGTCTATATCTTGAGCACCATCCTAATCTTTAAATCTACAAAGAAAAATCTATATAATAATTTGACAGTCTCTCTAAATACACCAACTCTCTAGATTTGAGTCTAAATCTAACCCGCTGTAGATATAGCACTACTTCAGAAAGCTCAAATCAGTTCCAAATATAGATGACTGCAGCTGTGGCATAAACCAAATATTGGATTCTCGAAACGTAAGTGTGTGGTCTCCAAGAAGTGAAGGGGCAGTCGACATCAATTCCATTCAGGCTCGCTTTACGCTGACACCATCGACTCTTCCAGCTCGACATAGCAAATCTCTAGATCAATTGGGACCAGAAATTACCCCCCTTCAGCCAAGGACTTCACCGAAGACCTTGCCCAGGTCAGCTTCGACCCAACTCGTTCCTAGGCAGAGGGGCGGTAGGAACGTAACTCCACCGACTACGGTTCCTGCCAGGGGAAGACCGAGGTCAGCGATACCTTCTGGAGCGACCCTAATTCCACCTTCGAGACAACAGGCTTGTTCAGCTCCGAATCCATCGTTGGGATCGACTCCGATTGTCACTCTACCTCGAGCGAAATCAACCCAGATGTTAGTGCCAAATTCCTGTCATCGTCAAGTCGAGCCTCAGTCGGCGTCTATTACGTCCCTCTTGGCAGCGATGTTCCCAGAAATACCGTCTGGCGAGCACTTTCCGGGTTATCGACCCTCTGCCAAAGAGTACGAGCATAGTCTTGCTGTGCCCACCTGCGTGGGAACTCTTGATTTAGCTCAGTTGGCTAGTTGCCTGAACTCGGAGTCCAAAAGTGGCAGCCTCTTTGCAGAAGGTAATCAGTGTCAAGACATTTTTCATAATAGTTCGCAGTATTAGCTTATCGTACAATGTGAAGTACCAGTTTTAACCTGAAGCTGTATTTCTATATTTTTGTAAGGGCACTTCTCGCTGATTAATAGTATTTATTTCACTCTCGTGCTCGAACGTTCATGCTTTACGTTCTGAGTGGGAATTCCAATTTTATTTTTATTTAGTTTTCTAACTATGAGAAGTTGTAAAACAATTTATGATCCATAAGAGCTTCTCTTTTTTGAATACAAAATACAATAATAAGTTTCATTTATAACCCTAGTAAAATAATAAAACCTTATACTATAAAAATAATTCGAGACCAAAATCTTGCAATCATGGTTCATCAATCTCTATTTGGACCTTTGCCACTAAAATGAAACAAGACCTCATTTTCACAACATTCGCTTCATTTATAACCATTTTTCGCCCTGATTCGTCTTCTAGGCACACATTCTCTTGACACAAGGAGGATAAGATTAGAACCAAGAAGCCACCGACTCGCTCTTCGGCCACCTGACGCACCCACCACCAGCGATAAAATCAGTTTTGGCTCAGCTAGGACGACAAACGGTAGCAGCTTTTTGCCAGAATCTCAAGGTCTTTACACAGCGACTCTCGACAGAGTGACATATCGCGACCCAGCTAAAAAACATGCTCAACAAACTAGCAACAAGTATCAGTCCATTACCCTCGAGAATCGGAGGTATCATACTTTAGGAAAAGCTTCTTCTGGTCCAAGATGCAGGGAAATTCCGGAAGTTGCAAATGGTACCATGAACTCAAGTAGTCACTCCCTTCTAGTGGACCCTCTGAATAAAAGAACAAATGGAATTTATTCTGGTATCACCATCGATTCTGGAATCACCATCGATTTGTATCGAACAAATGGCACGAGTGGGAAGAATCAGTATGATCTTAAGAATTCAAAGAAGCCTAAAAGCACTGAGAGATTGTTTGATGATATTGAGAGAGAGGAGCTTTCCGAACTCAGGTATTATGACTCAGTTTTTTAGTACTAGAATGGTTTGCATATTCTAACCCCTCTTTTAAAATAAATTTTAGGAAAGAAAACTTTGAAAGGACCGGAAAAATATTCAGAAATGGAAACTTGGGTCATGAGGAGAAGCAAATAAGATTTCTGGCCGAGAAAACTACACAGGAATCTTCACAGGAGCATCTTTATGAGGTGATTGCAGCAAAAGTAGATCCGAAACCAGAACTCAGGTTAGAGCGAAGAAGAGACAGACATGGAAGGAGACCTCATTCAGCTCCAACGATGGAAGTGGAGGAAGAAACAAAGTGTAATCACAGGAACAGGAAACCTGCTCCACCTCCTCCTGGGTACCAGGATCCTGCTATTGCGTCTTTACCTAAACAAAGGCCTGCTTCGACTCTGGTGACTAGTGTTTTGGAAGTCGAAAATAACAACAAGATCATCCTAAAGGTCGAGTCCATCAAGTCTCCTGTGGATCCTGTGGCAACAAATGGCACCACGCCTTCTGATTCAACTGAAGGTCAGGCTTTACATTAGGAATCAAATTCTTCTTCTGAAGATCGCATATTTATTTCATATCTTTGAGATAAAATATTTGTTCTCTTTCTAGGAGAGCCGTTGTTAAATCTTAGAAGACTAAGGTGCGCCAGCGTGCCCGTAGCTCAAAATAAAATGGTAGTACCTCGCAGCGCAGTTTCTCTGCCCTGTATGCCAATCCGGGACAGCAAATGCAGCCTCACAAATAATCTTCCCATCATCCAAAATCCTCCAAGTCCGCCTTCTTCAAAACCAAGTAGTCCCACCCCCAGTTCCAGTTCCAGCAACCTCACCTCAGAATGTTCCGGATGGGTCAGCAGTGGCGACACCTCAAGTTCTGAACAACGTCGAGGGAAAATATCAAGCGAACAGCTTAGACAGAAACTCTCAAAAATCGTCTCCAGGAAGGAAAAGTCGCCAAAGGGTACAATTGTCGAGAGTTCCTATGAGGAAGTCCGACTCCCTCCACCCAAAATGTTCCAGGACGAACCACCACCCCCGGAAGAATTCAGAGATCCACCTGTCCCAATTGACAATCCCTTGTATCATGTTTATGAGTCAGTGAAAAAAGCCAGAAGTCCTAAGCAAAATAAAACTGCTCCATGTAGTCCTCAAAGAAAGAGGGATAGTGTTTACAGTGCCAGGGATATTTGTCTAGACTGCTATCAAGAAGGGAAAGAATTGCTTCAATCGACTCAAGATGATTTCATCAATTTCAAGAAGTGCAAGGAGGAGTTCAAGAGGCAGATGAGCTTCTCTGGAAAAATCTACAGGTGATTTGGAAATATTATTAATGGTGTTCCTGGGGTTCAGGATTTTTGGGATTTGAGTGTTTCCTGGTTTTGTTTATACACCATTTGGCTTTTTATCTACTAGTTCAATCACCAAAAAGTAAATTTTCTTGTATTACTTTGAAAGGTTCTATTTCAGAAATCCTTATATAAAGGTATTCTCGAGCTTAAAACCATTCAATCTCACCTGAAGAATTCTTTAAAGCACAAATTTTAACTTCTCCTCACTGTATGTTGATATATTATTTAGGTTTATTTATTGTTTGGCTTTATATTGAATTTTTCTTTATTTATTTTATGTTGTGTTTGGTCTGTCTGAGTTTTTGCGTTTGGTATTTCAGACTTAGTTTATTGATTTGATTATCTTCATATTTAAGTTTATCAGTTCGGTATCCTTTAGAGAGCAAAACGACCCGCTGTTTCGTTTCCGTAAGCGCGCTCGTCATCCTCTAAGACCCAATGTGCCTCTTAGTGACTACCCGTCTCTGGCTTCAACGATGCCGTACTTCCACATCAGCGACGAATATCGGCTGCTTTCTCCCGAGGGGGCGCACCTTATCATTTGTGTTCATGGCCTTGATGGAAATGCGGCGGATCTTCGTTTGGTCAAGACATATCTGGAATTGGGACTTCCTGGGGCGCATCTTGATTTTCTTATGTCTGAGAGAAATCAGGTATTTTGAAGATTGTTTACTTTTCAAAAAGGTACCATAAGAAGCCGCTGCGGAAGCCAATTTGAAATTTATTTCTTACTTCACGTTATTCTGAGACCTGGAATTCTGACTTTGGAGAATTCAATTCACTTAACATCAAGTCTAGTGAATTCCACTTAATTGAAATGATGAAAAATTGATTTCTCATCATAACTCTATTTGGATATTATTTTTCATCTTTCAAAAGCTATTCAAATAAATGATAAAATCAATTATTTTTTTGTTCAGATTTTATTATTTAATTAAACAGCTTTTGAAAAATTGTTATTAGTGCTTGGCCTTCAGCATTCAGACATTTTGCAAGCTGACGCCACAACTTGAAATACCTTACGCGCGTGTAGTTTTGCGTTTTGAGAGGAAAAATAGTAAACTCACTCGAATTTTTCCTAAACTTTTGAAAATTATTTCAAATTAAAAACAAACTGCTTTACAATCTTCCAGATTTTCTTCTGACATTTTCATCTCAAGTTAACTATGGATTCAAGAGAATTCAAGTCAAATTTAATTGGATTGAATTTAAGTCAAGGATAATTCTTTTGAATTTACAAAGAGTTGAACTAAACTCCGTTTCATTGAAACTGGATTGTATTGAATTAAAGACAATTTTAACGAACTCCTGGAACTTGAAGATTTTTAATGAATTCATTGAACTACAATTAATCCAAGTGAATTCAAAAAAATTCAGTGTGAATTCAAGATAGTTTATATATAAATTATGCATAGATTCAAGTCATTTGAATTAAATCTAAGTTATCTCATTGGCAGGTGAATTGAAGATAAATTTAACTCAATTAAAATTAAATAGGGTCGTTGCATGATTGACAAGAATTGCATTTTTCAATAATGAATTACCTACTCTTTACATTGGTAAATGAACATGTGGTTTACATTTTTTTTTTGAGGAAATTGAAATATAAATCAGTATTTTATATATTAAATGACCTTTAGTTGTGTAATCGCATCTACCAATCAGAGAAGAAAAGCGAAGGTTTTTGATTTTAATGGCTTTATTAGCTAACTTCCGAATCTCAAATCAAAAAAGTCAAAACAGTTGAAAGACTTTTTTGTACCTACTTTAACTTGAGTGTGCAAACATAAAATCACTTTTGATAAAATCAGAATTTGATAAAAATACATTTTGGATCAAAACAAAAAATTATTGGCTTGCGAATATCGAGATAAATGAAATTTTTCGTGATTTTTAGAATGACATAAAAATAGAGACTTCACAAAAATTAATTTCCTGATAGTAGAAATGGTTATCTTATTTATATTTTAAGTTAAAATTGAAAAAAAAAATTTTGCAACGACCCTACGCTAGTGAATTCAAGTGAACTTAGAAGACTGAAATTTAAATTTCTAGGCTGTGTAATTTCAGAATTGAAAAATTGATATCCTATATTTTAATTTAAAAAAACGCCTATTTTCAGGATCCTCTGAAGAGAAATAAAAGCTTCTAATTCCTCGAATAGTCTTGTATCTTCTGTTTTTCATTGATGAAATTAAAATTTTTAAGGGTGATACTTTCTCGGATTTCGACACAATGACTGATCGCCTAGTCGGTGAGATTCTTCATCACATCGAGATTTCTGGATTAAATCCTACGAAAGTAAGCTTCATCGGACATTCTTTAGGGACCATCATTATTCGAAGCGCTCTCACTCGTCCCCAGTTGAGACCTCTTCTTCCTCGTTTGCATACTTTTCTCAGCCTGAGCGGACCTCACTTAGGCACTCTATATAATACGAGCGGGCTCGTAAATGCAGGTAGATTAAAAATTCAATTAACAAAATTTTTAATTAACCAGAAAAAGCAAGTGGACCGAATCTTGACAAGGCACCAAATGTGGATCAAAGTAGACTATACAGCATCAATTAACACTGATCGATATAGGCTATAGGGGAGACTTGTATAATTAAGGGGCGTCCCCATTTTTTCTACGAGTTTTCATGCTTACCCCCCGCCCGCAATTGTTCGAAACGACAAAAAAATAAATGCGTTTCTTTTTAACAAAAAGACATGATATTTTCAGATTCCGCAAGCCTTATGAAGTTCAACATGTTTTTCCCTTAAAAGATTTAAAAATTACTTTTTGAATTTCATCTCCATAAGTCTGTTTTATAGGGTCCGTGAAAAATACCCATAAATGCAAAATTGGGTTTTGTGAGCTTTTGACGCTAATTATTCTATTTTTTGTTAGTAAAAATTGTTTATAGTACATAAAATACTACTTTCCACTGATAATTAGATGTTTAAATAAATTGCTCAAATAATTTATTTTTGTTTATAGCAATTTTTTCTTAGAATATAGTTAGAATGTCGCTGGGTTTTCCGAATTTTTCAACTTTTCAGTTAGTCCAAAGCAAGAATCAATTAAAGTTAACAGAAAAATTGTTTAAGCTAATTATTATTATTTTTTTAATATTCTCTATGAATAATGCCAGAAAGTTGCCGTTTTTCAGAAATTATTAACCTTTGGTCACTTTTTCCTCAGTTTGGTAATAATTAATGCAAGTTAACAAACACAATTGTTTGAAAAATTATTATTGTTTATAACTATATTTTCTTAGAGAAATGCTAGAAAGTTGCGACTTTTCCTGAACATTTCCACTTTTTCTTGACTTTTCAGTTCTAAACAAATAATAAATGAAGATCAACAAGAATCATTTTTTAATCAGTAATCCATTTTTTTCGGAATGAATTATTTTTACTCGAAAAAAAAAAAAAATTCAAACACAAAAATTTGAAGAATATTTCAGATATCTGGCTTTATTTCAGAAAAATCTACCCACAAAAAAGAAACATGAAATAACTATTACCTCATCCTAATTAAAAAGTGGACAAAAAGTGGAAAATTTCCGAAAAAATCGCAACTTTCTAATATTATTCTTATAGAATATTGTTAAAATTGATAATAAATTGCTTAAACAGTTATTTTCGTTACTTTAATCGATTATTGCCTCGCTCTAACTGAAAGATTGAAAATTTCGGGAGGAACTGCGACTTTCTAACTATTGTAGGAGAAAAATGTGATGAACAATAACAATGTGTTTAAAAAATGTATTTAAACATCTAATTATTAGTCAAAATAGTATTCTATGTATAAGAAACAATTTGTACCAAATTAATAACAAAACAATAATCATTATAGCAAAAAACTCGAAAAATTAAACGTTTCACTTATGGTAGGCTTTTTGGGACCCTATAAAACAGACTTATGGGCGTGTAATTGAGAAAGTAATTTTTAGTGTGTATTCTATGGCTAATTATGAAGAGAAATGTTAAGGATTAACTGGATACACCTGATATTAACGATCCTGAATAAAATTTACAAAAACGTATTTTTTTTCTTATGGGAAATACGTGTTAAACTTCATAGGGCTTGTCTGAATATCATTTCTCTTGAAAAAAAAGAATTTATTTTTATGATAGATTCAAACATATTGAGGGGGAAGGGGGGGGGGATAAGCATGCATATTGGAAGAAAAAAAATTTTGAATGCAGTTTTAGACAACCCTGTAATGTACATACTGGATACCATCACATAATGTATAAAGGAGAATTTTATAATAACATACATTTTATCAATACATTCTAATAATTTTGTATCAAAAGTATAATTATTTTTTACGAGAACTAATTTGATTACACTTCTCGTTCGTCTTAGTTTTTAATATGAATTTTCCAGTGATAAATATGAACTTTACATTTTAATTGTATATTGTACTTTCATTTGTACTTTCATTCTGATAGATAATGATTTCATTTCACTTCTTTCTTCAGAGAAAAAAAATAATATTGGTAAAATGTCTAATTTTGACTTTATATTTGTTGGAATAATTAGGTTTGGAGAATGAAATTAAAAAATCAGGCTTAGTGTTGTTCTGAAGCATTTAATTTTGAGAATTTATAAAAATGAACATAGAAATCGATTTAGAATTTTTGGCTGTAGTGGATTATGAACAGTAAATTCCCGATCTAGCCCACTGTACACCGAATAGTATCGGACCAATAACCGGATGAGCTATTAAAAATTAACCTTGACTTTGATAGGTGATAGGCCGTCCATAATACAGATACAATTTTTTTTTTTAAACAACTTGAAAGCTTATTAAATTCTGCGTTAAATGAGGTTTATTTGGAGTAATTTGGCCTTGTGGGTACAGAATAATCACGTGAGAGAGATAAAAAACAAAAATTTAAACATCTTTACGGGTTCATGAAATAATAATTTTTTCTGTTATCATGTACATTAATGGCTCAAATCAAAGGTAAACTCCTCACGAACACTTTTGTAAAATATTAAATCAATAAATTTATTTTCCTAGCTCCTTCCAAAAGTTAAAGTTGAAATATAAAATTCCTTAAAAAACCAGATTTCATTTTTATCTTTCTCATGTGATAATTTAACATCCACAAATCCAAATTACTACAACTAGGGCTCTTTTCATTCATCAGCTTTTAAAGGTAAGGCTTATTTTTAATAAGCTACCTGTATAGTGATTCAATACTATCTGTCGGTAGTGTAGTAACAGATTTTTTCATGATTATATGATTGTTATAGAAAAAAGGTAGTGCTAAATTGTTCAAAGTTCATCCACATTTGGTTGCCGTACCCCGTACTTAATTGTTTTTAAAAAAAGAGGAAATACTTTTCTAAATATCCTTTTTTCAATTTGTAGGTATGTGGTTTATGCAGAAATGGAAGAAGTCTGGCTCTTTACTTCAACTCGCGATGAAAGATTCCTCGGATGTCAGGCGATCTTTTATGTTCCGGTTGAGTCAGAAGAGCAACTTGCAGAAATTCAAACACGTTTTACTCTGCGGAAGTGCTCAGGATCGCTACGTGCCACTTCATTCAGCTCGTATAGAACTCTGTAAGGCTGCAGTTCGAGATCCCACTGATCAGGGTAAGAAGCTTTTATTTAAGAAAAATATATATATCTCTTTATTTTTATTTCTATTGAGAGCGTAGAGTAATCGAAAAATCACCCATGTGAGTCGAGAGCTCTTGGAGACAATAGACATGCGGAAATCGATTGACCTCTCAACCTCTGACATTTTGGATATAGAAAAATGCCTGAGAGTTGTTTGAAAAAAATAGGGCGGAAGAGGACATTAATTTGTACCTGATATTAATTTTTAATTAAGGGGAAACATTAATGAAATTTCAACTCGTGGAAATATTAGTAACAATGGGCGCTCAGTAGGGTGGTCCAAAATCATACTTGTTGAAATTTTATTATTTATATTTTGTGAACAATGCTCCCAAATTTGCTAATAACAAGTACTTCTTTTTTCCGTTTTTTCGGAAAATTGAGATTTTTTCATTTTAAATTTCATAAACGAAATGAGGGGAAGGGTGTCAATCACCAAAAATCGAAAGTTCATTTTTTGGCCCTCCCAAGCGGTCGGTTTTTTATCTAACCTTATTTGGAATGATGTGAAAAAAAGAAATTGGATAATTGTTTCACGATTTTTAATGTTCCAGTTTTTTTACATGAAGATGTCGCAAAACATATTAGTAGACATTGCTTGGCCAATAATGGCCATAGTGATTGCGAGTAAAGTGAATGTATGTGACTGCAGATGAATGTAGTGATCGCAGATGTTTGCAAGTGTATGCAGTCAATGGCAAATGATATTAGGTGATTAACGGTGATTACAAGTAATTTCAGGCAAAGAAAAGTGATTTCAAGTCATTTCTAGTATTTTCAAGTGTTTTTTAGGTGCTTGTAGAAGATTTTAAATGATTATAGATGATTGTAGGTTATTGTAGATGATTCCAAGTAATTTCAGATGATTTTGGGCGATTGTAAATGTTGTAAGTGATTGAAAGTGATTGAAAGTGATTTCTAGTATTTTCAAGTGTTTTTCAGGCGCTTGTAGAGGATTTTAAATGATTGTAGATGATTGTAGGTTATTGTGGGTGATTCCAAGTAATTTCAGATGATTTTGTGCGATTGTCAATGTTGTAAGTGATTGAAAGTGATTTCTAGTATTTTTAAGTGTTTTCAGGTGCTTGTACAGGATTTTAAGTGATTGTAGATGATTTTAGGTTATTGTAGGTTATTCCAAGTAATTTCAGATGATTTTGGGCGATTGTAAATGTTGTAAGTGATTGAAAGTGATTGAAAGTGATTTCTAG
>JAABKJ010001123.1:2807-31582 GCA_011634705.1 Andricus grossulariae | reverse complement strand
TAACAGAATATAGTTATAAACAATGATCAATTGTTTAATTAAGAATGTTTGATCACTTCCATTAATTAGTACCTCACTTTGCTAAGTAAAAGGTGGATAAAAAGGCAAACATATCAGATCAAACCGCAACTATATTGCATTAATGAAGAAGAAGATAGTTATAAACAATAATAATTTCTTCAAATAATTACTTTTGGTACGTTGAATTAATTATTAACTCTCCCTACGTGAAAAGTAGACAAATAGTTGCAAATTTCAGAAAAAGCCGCAACTTTCTAGCATTATTCAAATTAAATAAGATTAATAATAATAATAAAGTGTTTGAATAGATAATTTTGTTCACTTTAATTAATTATTCAACTCACTCCAAGTAAAAAGTGAACAAAAAGTTGAAAATTTCAGAAAAAACTGCAATTATCTAGCATTATTCGAATCCGTTGTCCATTTTGTCCTATCAGGTTAGGGTCAAGGTCAGTTTAAGGTCAAACTTGAAAAATTCATCGCTGACCAATTAGGTCAGGGTACTTATAGGTTTTCGGGGTCACTGAATTCAAATCCGTTGTCCGTTTGGTCCCTTCAGGTCAAGTTCAAGGTCAATTCAAGGTCAAACATACAAAATTCATAGCTCACCAAATAAGTCAGGGTACCTATAGGTTTTCGGGGTCGCTGAATTCAAATCCGTTATCCGTTTGGCCACATCAGGTCAGGGTTAAGGTCAATTCAAGGTCAAACTTACAAAATTCATGGCTAACCAAAAAAGTCAGGGAACTTATAGGTTTTCGGGGTCGCAAAATTCAAAGCCGTTGTCCGTTTGGTCCCTTCAGGTCAAGGTCAAGGTCAATTCAAGATCAAACATACAAAATTCATAGCTAACCAAATAAGTCAGGGTACCTATAGGTTTTCGGTGTCGCTGAATTCAAATCCGTTGTCCGTTTGGCCACATCAGGTAAGGGTTAAGGTCAATTCAAGGTCAAACTTACAACATTCATGGCCAACCAAATAAGTCAGGGCACTTATAGGTTTTCGGGGTCGCAAAATTCAGATCCGTTGTCCGTTTGGTTTAACTTTGAATTGACCTTAAACTTTTGATTTTAAAATAATTAAGAATTTGAAAATATTTCAAAAATTTTAAACCAAATTTAGATTTTTGTAGAATCTTATCAAAAATGTGGAAGTTTTTTAAGAAATTTCATTGGTTTCAGGGAATAAAAAAATTTTCTCAAGTTTCTTAGGAAAGTTAAAAATATCTACTTATTTAGAAAAATTTATTTCAGGAGAATATTCAGAATTCTTTTAAAATATTTGTACAGGTTTTCAAATTTTTTATAAAAGAATCTAGAAGATTTCAGGGCAGGTTTTAAAATTTCTTCTAAATATAGGAAAAAGTCGAATCATTTCAAAAGATATTTAGAAGATATAAAACTTTTAAAAAATTTAAAAAAATAGAATTTTTTAAATGCAGATTTTTGAAGGTTTTGAAAAAATGCAGTACGTTTTTACGAGATTCAATAAGTTTTAAAAGTATGACAAAATTTTTCCTAAGATTTCTGGGAAAGTTATTCCTAAAGACAATTTAAAGAGATTTAAAAACATTTCTGAATATTTTTGAAAGGTGTCGAAAAATGTCTGGATGATTTTGAAGCAATTTTTTGATTTTTAAAGATTTTTTTAAAATTTTAGGAAAAGTTCAAGTCAATCGGAAAAATGAACATTTATTTCAATAATTCCCTGATCGACACAATAACACCTATAAAGGATATCTAGGGATTTTAGAAATTTTGAAGAGATTAAAGGTATTTTAAACATATTTATATAATCATTAAAAAAACTGTCAATACTTTCCTAAAATCTAACTTAAGCTAGTGTTTGAAAACTTTCAACAAATAAATATTTATTCGAAATATTTATATTTTGTTTGAAAGTAATTTTTTAGCTAAAATCGAAAAACAACAGCCGTTTGTAGTGCGATTGATAAAATTATATTATTCTATGTTATATCACTTACCCATATTTTCTTCCAAAAAAGATGCAATTCCTTGAGTCAAAATAGCACAAAATATTAAGAGACCCAAGTAAGATCTTTTCCCCATTTCGAAAAAAATTCGCTGATCAAAAAATAAAAGCAGAAGTTCAGATTTGTCTGAGGATAAACAAAGTTAATAGAAGATAATATGGAACATCATGTTTTATACTCTCTTTTTGTATGCGATGGTCCAGGTTAATAATTAGTTAAATATAGCAGTTTACGACCCACAGACAATGTCAGATATTTGATAATTCTGCAAGTAGGAGACATCAGTTTTGTGAATATATGACCCAATTAAACCTTTACATTATGACCAAGTGACACACGTGCTTCACAATGTATTTGATTTTTATAATTAGACTACACATGGGCAATAAATTACATTTCATTAAAAAATAACGTCATCCTATGCAAAGTCTGGACTCATCTTCGTTGAGGAAAATCAACAAAGAATTTTTTTAGTTGCTTTATGCATCTTATTTATAGCACTCATTGTCAGAAAAAGAATGCTGGTCATTCTACAAAGTCGATTGGGTAAGATTAAAGAAAAGAAGTTTTGTTGAATGACCAAAATTTTTGTTGCTCTACTTAATTATTCATAGAAAAGAATTAAAAATAAAGTGAAGTGCATATTCTGAAGATGCATCATCAAATTTACTAATCAAAAAGTAATCTTGGGTAAACCAAATATTTTGTTGAACATCTATGCTAAGTATTTTGGGCAAAGACCCTCACATCATTATACTCTAGTTGAACCAATATTTTTTTTTGAACAATTAAAACACAAAAGAATTGAAAATTATCAAAATGAAATGCATATTCTGAAGATGTATCATCAAATTTTGATAAACCAAATTTCGTTTTGGGTCAACCAAGTATTTTGTTTTACCAGTGAACATCTAATCACTATGCTATGGCTGAACTAAGGAAAATTAGTTTGTTTCAAACAAATATAATGCGAAAGAATTTTTAAAAATTAAAAGAAATGCATATTTCAGAAATTGCAGAAACATAGATATTGTTCGAAAATCTGTACTAATCAAAAAGTATTCTTGGGTGAACCAAATATTTTGTTGAACATCTATGCTAAGTCTTTTTGGCAAAGACCCTCTCATCATGATACTATAGTTGAAAGAAGATTTTTTTTTGAATAATTATAACACAAAGGAATTGAAAATAAAATAAAATACATATTCTGAATATGCATCATCAAATTTTAATGAACCAATTTTGTTTAGGGTCAACCAAATATTTTGTTTCACCAGTGACATTTTTATCAATATGCTATAGCTGAACTAAGGAAAATCATTTTGTTTTAAACCAATATGATACAAAAGAATTTTGAAAAATTCAAATGAAATTCATATTCTAGAAATTGCAGAAACATAAATATTGTTCGAAAATCTGTACTATTCAAAAAGTATTCTTGGATAAACCAAATATTTTGTTGACCATCTATGCTAAGTGTTTTGAGCATGAATCCTCTCATCATTATACTCTAGTTGAAACAAGATTTTTTTTGGAACAATTATAACACAAAGGAATTGAAAATAAAATGATATGCATATTCTGAAGACGTATCATCAAATTTTGATAAACCAAATTTTGTTTTGGGTGAACCAAATATTTTGTTTCACCAGTGACATTTTTATCAATATGCTATAGCTGAACTAAGGAAAATTATTTTGTTTTAAACCAATATGATATAAAATAATTTTGGAAAATTCAAATGAAATGCATATTCTAGAAATTGCAGAAACATAAATATTGTTCGAAAATTTGTACTATTCAAAAAGTACTCTTGGATGAACCAAATATTTTGTTGACCATCTATGCTAAGTGTTTTGAGCATAAATCCTCTCATCATTATACTCTAGTTGAAACAAGATTTTCTTTCGAACAATTATAACACAAAGGAATTGAAAATAAAATGAAATACATATTCTGAAGACGTATCATCAAATTTTGATAAACCAAATTTTGTTTTGGGTCAACCAAGTATTTTGTTTTACCAGTGAACATCTAATTAATATGCTATAGCTGAACTAAGGCAAATCATTTTGTTCTAAACCAATATGATACAAAAGAATTTTCGAATGTTCAAATTAAATGTATATTTCAGAAATTGCGGAAACATAGATATTGTTCTAAAATCTGTACTAATCAAAAAGTATTCTTGTGTGAACCAAATATTTAGTTGACCATCTATGCTAAGCATTTTGCGCAAAGATCCTCTCATCATTGTACTGTAGTTGAACCAATATTTTTTTTTCGGACAATCAAATGACAAAAGAATTGCAAATAAAAATAAATGCATATTCTGAAGGTGCATCATCAAATTTTAATAAGCCAAAGTTTCTTTTGGGTCAACCAAGTATTTTCTTTTACCAGTGACCATTCAATCACTATGCTATGGCTGAACCAAAGAAAATTAGTTCGTTTTAAACCAATATAATACAAAAGAATTTTGAAAAATTCAAATGAAATGCATATCCTAAAAATTGCAGAAGCATCAATATTGTTCGAAAATCTGTACTAATCATAAAGTATTCTTTGGCGAACCAAATATTTGGTTGACCATCTAATAACTATGCTATGTTTGAACCAACGAAAATTAGTTTTTTTCAAACAAATATAGTCATCAAATTTTACCAACTAAAAATTGTTGTTGGGTCAACCAGGTATTTTGAACAAAGTCCCTCTCATCATTATACTGCAGTTGAACCAAGAATTTTTTTTTCGAAGAATTATGACACAAAATAATTGAGAATTATTAAAATGAAATGCATATTCCTAAGATGCATTACCAAATTTTAGTAAACAAATTTTGTTTTGGGTCAACCAAGTATTTTTTTTCACCAGTGACCATCTAATCACTATGCTATGGCTGAACGAAAAAAAATTAGTTTGTTTTACACCAATGTAATACAACAGAATTTTAAAAAATTCAAATGAAATGCATATTCTGAAAACTGCAGAAACATAAATATGTTCGAAAATCTATACTAATCAAACTGTATTCTTGGGTTAACCAAATATTTTGTTGACCATATAATCACTATGCTATGGTTGCACCAAAAAATTTGTTTCCTAACAAATAAAATACAAAATAATTAAAAATAATTCAAATGAACTGCATATTCTTAATAAGTGAGCTTTGGAGAAACATAAATATTTTTTGAAAACCGAAGGTGCATCATCAAATTTTGCTAACCAAGAATTGTTGTTTGGTCAACCAAGTATTTTTATGAACATCGAATAATTATATGATGCTGAACAAAGAAAAGTTAAGTTGCTTCCAACAAATACAATACACCAGATTTTCAAAAATTCAAATGAATAATGCATATTCTAAAAATTGCAGAAACATACCAATTTTCCGAAAATCTAAATTGCTGAAAACTATAACAACTATACGTATTTCAAAAAAGAAAAATTTGGTAGCTTCCAACAAATCCAATACATATGAATTTTTGAAAATTCGAATGAATAATGAATATTCTGAAAATCGCAGGAACATAAATAGTTTTCCGATATCTAATTTCCATAAAATTGTGTTATGTTTAGCTTTTTATCTCTCTTTTATTTAACGTCAAACAAAGAATCATATGCTAATGGTAATAGTTTTTAAAAGTTTCATCATCAAATTTTACTAATCAAAAATTGTTTTTGGGTCGACCAAATAATTTTTTGATCCTCTAATAACTATATGCCGAAACATACAAATTTTTCCAAACCCTCATTTTGAATTAATTGTGCTATATTTTGGTTTTAATCTTTGTCTTTCTTTTCTTAAACGCCAAAGAATGGATAGTGTATCAATTGTGATATTTTTTCAAAAGTTGCATCACCAAATTTTACGAATCAAAAATTGTTCTTGGGTCAACTATGTGTTTTTTCGACCATCTAATAACTATATGCTATTAAACCAAAAAAATAGGTTGTATCAAATTTGAATAATGCATATTTTCAAAATTGCAGAAACATAAATATTTTTCGAAAATCTAATTGCGATAAAATTATGCTATATTTAGGTTTTAATCTTGGTCTTTCGTTTATTCAACTTCAAACGAAGAATCGTATACGAGTTGTGATATTTTTAAAAAAGTTGCATCATCTTCTAGAATCGCGAATAAAGCAAGGTAAATATCAAATTGAGAGTATCACGTTTTAAACGAATGTCCGAGGATCAACCCTGTAATTGTTTGCGAAGACAAAGCTTCTTTTACAACAAAGTTAGATGAAAAAATTCTTATCAAATTTTAAGATAAGAAGACTTGGGGTTTCCCTGTGAAGACATCGTTCAGAAACGCAATTTTTTCAAGCCCTAGGGATAATATTTTCCTTAACTTTTTATTTTTTATTGTTTATAATAAAATTATTTATTATAGATTTTACTTACTATTCTCTTCACTTCAAGCCCAAATTTCTTGAACAAAATCAGTAAAAAGTATCAAGAGAATGAAATAAAATTATGGTCTCATCTTCACGAGAAATCAGACACTTTTGACGCCAGGCTATAAATGAATCAAGAATTTATAAATTATAGAGTACTTTGTCTTGCAATTCTAATTATATAATTTTATTTTAAAAAGTAATAAAACAGTGTTTACAAATATAAAAGCATCTTTGAACAAGCCAGAGCAAAGTTTACAATTCTATTATACATTATCAGTTTTAAATTAACATATTTGATCCTTATCTGTATTCTTATTTGCATTGTGTTCGTAAGAAAACTGTAAGGTAGACATGGGCGATCCCGATTCGATCTGTATAAATCCGATTATTCGAATAAATCAATTCATTTTTTCCGGTTCTTATCGAAGATTCATATTTTTTTCATTGAAAAGATTTTGAAGGATTTCAAGGAATCCTCAAGAACATGGAAGGATTTTCAAATATTTGAAGGGACCATCTTTTATTTAACATTAAAATTATGAATTACAAGGGATTTGTAAGGATTTTGACGGACCTCAAAGGATTTCCAGGTATGTGAGACAATTGGAGAGATATTAAAGGATTTCAAGAAATCCCTGAGAATATGGAAGGATTTTCAAAAATTTCAAAGGATTTTACTGGATGACAAGCGATTGTTAGGAATCTTGAACGACCTTGAAGGATTTCGGTGGATTTTATAAATTTCCTAAGATATGAGAGATTTTGGAGTATTTCAAGATATCCCTAAGAATATGAAAGATTTTCCAAAGTTTCTAAAGGACTTTACTGGATTACGAGCGATTTTGATGGATTTTAAAGGACCTTTAAGGATTATGATGGAGTTTATGAATTCCTCAAGATTTGAGAGATTTTAGAGGATTTCAAGGAATCCCTAAGAATATGGAAGATTTTTCAACGTTTTTGAAGGATTTTACTGGATCACAAGTGATTTTTAGGGATTTTAAAGCAACTTTGAGGATTTCGGTGGATTTTATGAATCTCTCAAGATATGAGAGATTTCAGAGGATTTCAAGGAATCCCTGAAAATATGGGAGAATTTTCAAAGATTTCAAAGAATTTTACTGAATTGCAAGATATTTTGAGTGATTTTAAAGGACCTTAAAGGATACCTGTGTATTTCATAAATTTCTTTAGATTTGAAAGATATTAGAGGATTTCAGGGTATCCCTAAGAATATGAAAGGTTTTCCAAAGTTTTTGAAGGATTTTACTGGATCACAAGCGATTTTTAGGGATTTTAAAGGAACTTTGAGGATTTCGGTGGATTTTATAAATCTCTCAAGATATGAGAGATTTCAGAGGATTTCAAGGAATCCCTAAGAATATGGAAGAATTTTCAAAGATTAAAAATTTTTTTACTGAATTACAAGCTATTTTGAGTGATTTTAAAGGACCTCAAAGGATACCTTTGTATTTCATGAATTTCTTTAGATTTGAGAGATATTAGAGGATTTCAAGGTATCCCTAAGAATATAAAAGGGCTTCCAACGTTTTTGAAGGATTTTACTGGATCACAAGCAATTTTTAGAGATTTTAAAGGACCTTTGAGGATTTTGGTGGATTTTATAAATCATTTAAAATCATATAA
The DNA here is from genome assembly GCA_011634705.1 of Andricus grossulariae. Lineage (NCBI taxonomy): Eukaryota > Metazoa > Arthropoda > Insecta > Hymenoptera > Cynipidae > Andricus > Andricus grossulariae. Next base: position 23,511 of record JAABKJ010001123.1, on the reverse strand, counting down.
ATCATTTCCTAAGAATATGGAAGGATATCGAAAGATTTTCAGGGATGTTACTACATCTCAAATGATTTTTAGGAATTTTAAATAACCTTAAAGGATTTCTATGGATTTCATAATTTTTTCGGATTTGAGAGATTTTAGAGAATTTCAAGGAATCCCTAAGAATATGGAAGGATTTCCAAAGACTTCAAAGGATTCTAATGGATTACGAGCGATTTTTAAGTGATTTTAAAGGACATCAAAGGACTTCCAGGTATGTGATACAATTTGAGAGATATCAAAGGATTTCAAGAAATACATAAAAATATGGAAGGCTATCTAAAGATTTCAAATGATGTTACTGGATTCCAAGCTATTTTGAGTGATTTTGAAGAACCTTGAAGAATTTCGGTGGATTTTATAAATTTTTCAAGATATCAGAGATTTTAGAGGATTTCCAGGGATCCTTAAGAATATGGAAGGATTTCAAAAGATTTCGAAGTATTCTACTGGATTACAAGCAATTTCGACGGATTTAAAAGGACGTTTAAGGATGTCAGTCGATTTTTTAAATTTCTTAAGATTTGAGAGGTTTTAGAGGATTTCAAGGAATCCCTAAGAATATGGAAGGATATCCAAAAATTTCTAGGGATTTTACTGGATTATAAACGATTTTTAGGGATTTTAAAGGACCTTAAAGGATTTATGTGGATTTCATAATTTTTCAAGATTAGAGAGATTTTAGAGGATTTCAAGGAATTCCTACAAATATGGAAGGATTTCCAAACATTTTAAATGATTCTAATGAATTACAGAAGATGTTGAGGCCTTTAAAGGACCTTAAAGCATTTTTGGTGGATTTCATAGATTTTAGAGTATTTCAAGGAATCCCTAAGGATATAGAGGGATTTTCAAGAGTATTTCAAGGAATCCCTAAGGATATAGAGGGATTTTCAAAGACTTTGAAGAATTTTAATGGATTACAAGCGACTTTGAGTTTTTTTAAAGGACCTCAAAGGACTCCCAGGTATGTGAGACAATTTGAGAGATATTAAAGGATTTCAAGGAATCCCTAAGAATATGGAAGAATTTTCAAAAATTTAAATTTTTTTTACTGAATTACAAGCTATTTTGAGTGATTTTAAAGGACCTTGAAGGATACCTGTGTATTTCATGAATTTCTTTAGATTTGAGAGATATTAGAGGATTTCAAGGTATCCCTAAGAATATAAAAGGGTTTCCAACGTTTTTGAAGTATTTTACTGGATCACAAGCGATTTTTAGAGATTTTAAAGGACCTTTGAGAATTTCGGTGGATTTTATAAATCTCTCAAGATATGAGAGATTTTAGAGGATTTTAAGGTATTACTAAGAATATGGAAGGATATCGAAAGATTTCCATTGATGTTACTACATCTCAAGTTCTTTTAAAGGACCTCAAAGGACTCCCAGGTATGTGAGACAATTTGAGAGATATTAAAGGATTTCAAGAAATCCATAAAAATATGGAAGGATATCGAAAAATTTCAAATAATGTTACTGGATTCCAAGCGATTGTCAGGGATTTTAAAGGACCTTAAAGGGTTTCTGTAGATTTCATAATTTTTCAAGATTAGATAGATTTTAGAGGATTTCAAGGAATTCCTACAAATATGGAAGGATTTCCAAATATTTTCAATGATTCTAATGGATTACAGAAGATTTTGAGGCCTTTAAAGGACCTTAAAGCATTTTTGGTGGATTTTATAATTTCTAAAGATTTGAGAGATTATAGAGTATTTCAAGAAATCCCTAAGAATATAGAAGGATTTTCAAAGACTTCAAAGGATTTTACTGGATCACAAGCGACTTTGAATAATTTTGAAGAACCTCAATGGATTCCCAGGTATGTGGAACAATTTGAGAAATATAAGAGGATTTCAAGGAATCCCTAAGAACATGGAAGGATATTCGAAGATTTTTAAGGATTTTACTAGATAACAAGCAATTTGGAGGGATTTCAAAGGACCTTGAGGGATTTCGGCGGATTCAATGAATTTCTTAAGATTTAAGAGATTTTAGAGGATTTCAAGGAATCCCTAAGAATGTGGAAGGATTTTTAAGGAGTTCAAAGAATTATAATGGATTACAAGCGATATCGAGGGATTTTTAAGGACCTTCCAGGATTTCGGTGGATGTTATAAATTTCTTAAGTTTTCAGAGATTTTAGAGGATTTCAAGGAATCCCTAAGTATATGAAAGGTTTCAAAAAATTTCAAAGGATTTTACTGGATTATAAGTCATTTTTAGGGATCTTAAAGGACCTTAATGGATTTCTGTGGATTTTATCAATTTTTGTTAGGATTTGAGAGATTTTGGAGGATTTTAAGGAACCCCGGGGCATATGGATAGATATCCAAAGAATTCAAAGGATCTTACTGGCTAAAAGCCGTTTTTAGGGATTTTTAGGAACCTTCAAGAATTTCGGTGGATTGGATAAGTTTCTTGAGATTTTGAGAGATTTTAGAGGATTTCAAGACAGCCCTAAGAATATGGAAGGACTTCCGAAGATTTCAAGAGGTTTCACTGGATTACAAGCGATTTTAAGTGATTTTGAAGGAACTTCAAGAATTTCGGTGGATTTTATAAATTCCTTGAGATTGGAGAGATTTTAGAAGATTTCAAGGAATCCCTAAGAATATGGAAGAATTTTCGAAGATTTCAAATAATTTGACTGGATATCAAGCAATTTTCAGCGATTTCAAAGGACCTTAAGGGATTCCTGTGGATTTTATTAATTTCTTAAGATTTCAGAGGTTTTAGAGGATTTCAATGAATCCCTAAGAACATGGAAGGATTTCCAAAGATTTCAAAGGATTTTACTGGATTACGGACGATTTTAAAGTGATTTTAAAGGACCTCCAAGGACCCCCAGGTACGTGAGACAATTTGAGAGATATTGAAGGATTTCAAGAAATCCATAAAAATATGAAAGGATACTAAAGATTTCAAATGATGTTACTGGATTCCAAGCGATTGTCAGGGATTTCAAAGAACCTTGAAGAATTTCGGTGGATTTTATAAATTCCTTTAAATATGAGAGATTCTACAGGATTTCAATGTATCCCTAAGAATATAAAAGGTTTCCCAAAGTTTTCAAAGGATTTTACTGGATCACAAGCGATTGACAGGAATTTTGAAGGACCATTAAGGATTTCGGTGGATTTTATAAATTTCTGAAGATTTGAGAGTTTTTAGTGGATTTCAAGGAATCAATCGGAATATTACAGAATTTTCAAAAATTGCAAAGAACTCGACTGAATTGCAAGCGATTTTGAGTGATTTTAGAGGACCTCAAAGGATTCCTGTGGATTTAGAAAATTTCCCTAGATTTCAGAGATTTTAGAGGATTTCAATGAATCGCCAAGAATATGGAAGGATTTCCAAAGATTTCAGGGGATTTTACTGGATAACGGGCGATTTTTAAGTGGTTTTGAAGAACCTTTAAGGATTTCGGTGGATGTTATGAATTCCTTAGGATTTGAAAGTCTTCATAGGACTTCAAGGAATCCCGTAGAATATGAAAGAATTTTCAAAGATTTCAAATTTGAGTGATTTCAAAGGACCTTGAAGGGTTACTGTGGATTCTATAAATTTCTTCTGGTTTGAGAGATTTGCGAGGTTTGCAAGGAATCTTTAAGAATATGTAAGGATATTCAAAGATTTCAAAGGATTTTACTGGATAACAAGCAATTTTGAGGGATTTTAACGGACCTTGAGGGATTTCGGTGGATTTGATGAGTTTTTTAAGATTGAAGAGATTTCAGAGGATTTCAAGGAATCCCTAAGAATATGGAAGGATTTTCAAAGATTTTAAAGAATTATAATGGATTAAAAGCGACTTTGAGGGATTTTTAAGGACCTTCCAGGATTTCGGTGAATGTTATAAATTCCTCAAGTTTTTAGATATTTTAGAGGATTTCAAAAAATACCTAAGAATGTGGAAACATTTCCAAATATTTCAAAGGATTTTTCTGGATTGTAAGCAATTTGTAGGGATTTTGAACTACCTCAAAGGATTTCGGTGGATTTGATAAATTTCTTAAGATTTGAGAGATTTTTGAGGATTTCAACGAATCCATAAGAATATGGAAGGATTTTCAAAGATTTTAAAGGATTTTAGATTCAAATGGATTTTACTGTATTACAAGAGATTTTCAGGAATTGTAAAGGACTTTAAAGGCTTTCAGTGGTTTTTATAAATTTCTTAAGATTGAATGGATTTTAGAGGATTTTAAGGTATCCTGAAGAATATGGAAGGATTTCCAAACATTTAAAAGGATTTTACTAAATTATAAGCGGTTTTTAAGGATTTTAAAGGCCCTGAAAGGATTCGGGTGGATTTTATAAATTACTTAATATTTAAAAGATTTTAGATATTTTCAAGTAATCCCTTAGAATATGAAAGGATTTGCAATGTTTTCAAAGGATTTTACTGTATTACAAGCGATTTTTAAGCATTTGGAATGACCTTAAAGGATTTTGGTGGATTTGATAAATTTCTGAAGATTTTGAAGGATTTTATGGAATTTAAAATAATTTTAATGGATATCAAGATATTCTGAACGATTTGAGAAAATTTCTCAATATTCCAAATAACTTTAAAGGATTTTAGAAGATGGCAAAAGCTTTTAAAGAATTTTAAAGCGATTTTCAGAGATTTTGTAGAGCCTTTAGAGTCTCTAAAAATCGAGTGAAATTCGCTAAAAAGCTTTTACATTTTTAGGAATTCCGCAAAATCGTTTGTAGTCCTGTAAAATCCTTTGAAATCTTTGGAAATCCTCCCGTATTCATAGAAATTTCTTGAAGTCTCTTGAAACCTCTCAACTTTTTTCAAAATCCTTCAAGATTCTCAGAAATAGTTAAAAATTTCTTTAAATCCTTCGAGATTTCTTTGTATCCTTGCGAGTTTCCAAAAATCGCTTGAAATTCAGTAAAAACCTTCGAAATCTTTGAAAATCCTTCGATGTCCTTAAGAATGTCTTACAATATTTTGAAATTCTTTAAAATACTTGAAAATTTCCGCAGTTCCTTTAAATTCTCTGAAAGTTGTTTAAAATTTCTCAAAAATCTTCTGAAATCTTCAGGAATCTCTTGAAGTCCTTCAAAATCCCAAAAATTTTCAAAAATCCTCACATATCCTTTAGGATTTCTTATAATCAAGTAATATTCTTTGGAATCTTTTAAAATCCTTTGAAATACTTCGAAACTTATGCAGATTTTAAAAGTCTTCAAAAATGTGTACGTTATAAAAAGAAAACTCTTTCCTGAAAAGCTGAGCTTCTTAACCTTGAAGATGGCCTTTCAAGGTCACGTTTATGGTTTTCCAGTTTCTTGCGTATATCTCGGAATGTTTTTGACGGATTTCAATCAACCTGGAGTCAAATTGAAGATCTCTGAATATACTTGATACATTTTTCCAACCATTTATTATTATGAATTTTTTGAGATTTTTTGAAGTAGTGGAACATGAGAGAAAAAATTAACAAACGTACTTTCATACAAATATCGGACTTCGAAGACCTTATATGACTATAAAAAAAATTATACAAGTGACTTTTTTACCAGTAGCAAAAAGAAACACTAGTCTAGAATGTTCCTAAAACTTCTGACAGGAACAAAATATTTTCCTTACCAATTTGTTTACTAATATACGATTTATGACTTCCTTCAAATACCACAATTTTTGTTTTCTGTATGTTAATTTTGAGGCTCATGTTCTTCATACTTGTATCTAGTTTTCTCAACGATCTTTGCAATTCTTCGCTTGGCTCTGCCATAACAACCTTATCATCTGTGAACGCTAACCCACGTACCCTCACTGCCCCCAGATCCACACCTTCTTCGTCGATGAGGGCTATTCTCAAGACACTTGTCCATGAATATAATAAATAGCTATGAGGACATAACTGAGAAGGTCATAACAACCTTATCATCTGCGAAATCTAACCCACGTACCATCACTGTCTCGAGATCGACACCTTCTTCGTCGAAGAGGGCTATTCTTAGACACTTGTTCATGAATTTAATAAATAGTCATGAGGACATAACTGACAATATCATAACAACCTTAACATCTGCGAAATATAACCCACGTACCATCACTGTCTCGAGATCCACACCTTCTTCGTCGAAGAGAGCTATTCTTAGACACTTGTTCATGAATATAATAAGTAGCCATGAAGACATAACTGACTCTGCTATAACAAACTTATCATCTGCGAACGCTAACCCACGTACTCTCACCGTCCCGATTTCCACACCTTCTTCGTCGATGGGGGCTATTCTCAGGCACATGTCCATGTTAATAATAAATTTAGAAAACATTTATCAAAATACCGTTTTCAGCATTAATTTTAAATAAAACTGCTATTTTTAATTTTGTTGATCATGATCAGGGCACAACACAAAACCGAGCTGTGCAATGAAAAATTCACTTGATTTTTCAATAATTTCCAGTTTTCTATCATAATATTTTTAAATTAAAGTTATGCTTGGTCAAAATTCGTCATTTTGGTTAGCAAACTGTAAATTGTGGTTGAAAGGTGAACTTAATTGCACATTACACAGCTCGGTTTTCCAAAAAAATGGAAAAAATAAGTACTTGTTATTAACTTTTTATAAAGTTTATTGTAAAATTTATGCTAAAAACCGTATTTTTGAAAATATTTTCTAAATTAATTATTCCCATGAACAAGTGCCTAAGAATGGCCGCCATTGACAAAGAAGGTGCAGATCTCGGGAAATTAAGGGTACGTGGGTTAGCGTTCGCACAGGATAAGGTTGGTATGGCAAAGGAAATAAAATTAACTCCGTAGAATCCTTTGAAATCTTTAGAAATCGTTCCGCATCCTTAGGCATTTATTGGGGATCCCATAAAAACACATAAATTTGTTAAAAATCCTTAAAAATTTTCAGAAATACTTGGAAATTCCTTTAAATCCTTCGGAATTTTTTCACATTTTTTCAAGTCTCTACAATTCGATTGCAATTCCTTAAAAATATTAAAAATCTTCAGGAATCCCTTGAAATTCTTTGAACTGTTTGGAAATTTTACGAAATCCTTTGAAAATATTAGAAATTTCTTGAGATCCAATAAAATTATTTGAAATACCGTAATATCCCTTTGAATTTCGAAGAATTTCAAGGTTTTTCAACAAATCTAAAAGAATTGTACAACATATCAAGAAATTTGTGAGATTTCTCAATTTTTCACAATTGGAGGTTATGTTAGGGTTTTGCACCGAAAATTGGAATTAAAAAAATACTTAATTCTAGCTCAAAGAGATATGCAATTTTCGATACAATTCTGAACAATTTTCTGTTTTGTTATGTTAGTGTTTTTTGTCAGAAATTATGGGTGTTTTTATTAAAAAAATCGTTAAATTTCAAACAAACATGTACAATTTTTCAACAGTTTTAGGTTATGTGGGTACAAATAATAAAATTGACGAATTTTGAATTGTCCTAATTTTTTCCTCTACAATTCAAATTTTTATTACCAAATCCTTAGATTTTAAAGAAGATTTACAATTTTTCAACAACTTTAGGTTATGTTCAAGTTTTACACCGGAAACCGGAATTTTTCAGTCAAAAATCATTAGATTTCAAAGAAAAAAATCAATTGTATGTTAAGGTTTAAGAACAAATATTGATATTATTTTCGAAGAAGATTTACAATTTTGTAACAATTTAGGGCTTTTTAAAGAGGATATACAATCTTAAACCATTTTTGATCATTTTAGTATTTTTGGTCTAAAATTTCCATTTTTATTAAAAAATCATTAGATTTAAAAGAAGAATAATAATTTTTCAACAATTTTAGGTTAGGTTAACGATTCACATCGAAACTGGTATTCAAAAAAATTATTATTTGAACAAGATTTAGAATCGTTTGAAAATTTTCACAAGTAATTGGCATTTTTATGTAAAAATAATTAGAATAATTCTGATGAATTTTGTTTAAAATAATAAAATTTACAAGCTTGAATAATTTTGGATTATGTTACTGTTTTTCGTCTGAAATTAATTTTTTTTATATAAAAGTCATGAGATTTTAAATAACGTTTGCAATTTATAAATAACTTAGGTCATGTTGGTGCGTTTTACCTAAAAGCGGTATTTTTAAATACAAAAAAATCAAATTTTGGGTAATAGTGAAAACAGAGAAAGATGCGCTACAACTGACAATATTTTTAGGATTTTATAATGGGGAATGATAAATTTTACGGGTTATCTGGGAGGGGTTCCGTCTTCGAACCACTCGAACTATCCCAATAAAAAGATTTTCAAAATTCAAACCAATAATAAAATTTTTGAATTATATCGAAAACGATCAGAGATACATTCAAAATTAGACAATTTTAAGGGGTTCGCAGAGCAGGACAGTTTTCTACAAACTCGAAATAACCCAATAGAATTATTTAGAATTAAAAAAAATTTTTTTGATTTATCTCTAAACGGTGAAAGATACGGGAGAACTGAACGAAATTTCGCTGTTTGATGGACAATCATCAACCACCCCGAACTCACATAGTAAAGTAGAGATACACGAAAAGTGACCAAATTTGCAGGGTATTCCAAACCGGGATGGTCCTCGGACACCCCGAATTAGACCAGTAGAAAGATTTTCAAAATGAAAATTTTGAGTTTTCTCGAAAACGATGAGATACGCTAAAGCTGATAAAATATTCAGGTTTTTATAGAAGGGATGATCCTCAGCTACGACAAATTAACAACGAAACTTGATACATTTTCAGATTTCCGGAAAACTTTGAAGGATATGTGAAATCCGTTAAAATTTTAGATGTTCTCTACAAGGGGGTAGATTCATTCGGATTGGAAATAATTGAATAGCGACTTCGGATTAATTCGGATTGCGGTTAATGTTTGTTCAAGAATTGAGAAGGATTGAAAAGTCTTTTTGGATGAGCCTTGGATTCGTCGGATTAAGCGCTAGGTTTGAAAAGGATTAAAAGGTGTGTTGGGATTCGAGTTTATGTTGACGCACAGATTTAAAAGGAATGAACTTTCGGTTCGAAATGGTTCCTAATTCACTCGGAAAGAGTGAAAGTTCGTTTCCGATTGGTGCGTGATTCATTCAATTTCGTTTCGAATTCGGCAGCAAATCTTTAAGTAATTCTTTAACCATGACGCAAACGTCCTCAAGCAGTCAGCATTGTTCATACACTATGAACAACTAACCTGTCATGTAGACTCATCCTTCTATTTTTCAAATAATTCAACCACTTCATCTACTGATGATACAGGAGTCAGAATATTATTCACATATACTTTTACTTTATTTTCCAACAGGCAAGAAGATTGATCAACGCTGCTAGTATTCCAGATTTGGTCATGGGGGATCCAGCCTATCCGGTACTTCCATGGCTGATAAAGGGTTTCACAAAATACCAAAAATTTTCAGCAGTAGAAGAGCCTTTCAATGCGTATCTCAACTCTGGCCAAGTTTCGGCTGGAGATATCATTCGGACGGCTAAAAGGTAGATGGCGAAGAATATCTAAAAGAACCGATTGCCATTACACATTCGTACCCGATATGGTAAGCGCCTGCTGTGCCTTACACAATATCTTTGATGTTTTATCACGTTAAATAATTTCTTGGAGAAGCATCAAGCTGTCATAAAACTTGAAGAAATATTTTTTATTTCATTTATTCAAGCTCAAGCAACTTCTGACTAAAGATCAATTATTCTGCTCTAGCTCTGCATTAGTACCAAACAGAGGATTAGGCACCAAGTCATTATCAGACATACGATTATCTGAAGTTTTTAGGCTCGCATCAGTTTTACAATCAGAAATTGAAGTACGTAAGACGCTGTTAGACGTTCCAACCAGGACTGAAGCGTTCGAAGTAATATTATTTGTTTCATCGTGCGTTGCGATGAATGAATCTAATTGCAGCGATGTGTCCTGATATGCAGAGAAACCAGGATATGATTCAATATGTTTTTAAAACATGGATGTGTACTTATATTTCCAAGAATTAGCATAAGAGCAGGATGCTCTGGAGTAGAATCTGCGTTCAAGGATTCACCGCTAGTTGGAGTGGAAACAGGTTGTCCTGATAATGAGATTAACCGATAAAAATAATGAAAATTGTGTGAATAATAAAGCATCGCGTTTTGGATAACTGGTCGTGCAAAAATCTCAGCTGTACTGTTTCCTGCATTCCAAGTAGTAATATTTGGATATGCAGGCGATATACCTGCAATTGGTTCAGAAATGTGTGGAAGATATGGTGAGAACATCGCAACTGGAACTAGAAGAAGAGTATGCTGCTGTAATATTTTCCAAATATTTACTGTTCTGGTTTGCAGTTCATCTTGTTTGGTCATCAATCAGTTGTTGTCGATTGTTGCTTAAACAAGGTTTCTATCAACTCATCTGCCTCCTTCTGTAGCTTCTGGCGTTTCGACATTTTCGGTTGATCCTTCTTTTCAGTATCTTCTTTTTCAGAAAACATTGGTAAATACGTATTTCAAGTGTTGCATTTATGACAGGAGATTCGTGTTCTTCTATCCTAGATTCCCATTCCAATGAGTGTATCCAAATTTTCAACTGATGCATTGAGTTATGGCACAAAAGATTGAGGTGGTGGTACATTATTTTCTTGTGATGTTGCACTGTCTGCATAGATTCGAAATATTTGTTGATTCCGCTGAAATCAGAGGTCTCACCATAGTTAATGATATTCTTGTCTTTAACGGGGATCTTGAAGCTTATTTCAAATATCAGGAATCATTATCGAATAACATTACGCATCTTCTTCTCTAAAGCACACCTAACCTAGCAAGAATACAAAGTAAGGAATTTTTCTTCTTGTTAATAGTAACAACAAATTTGCTGCAATAAATAAAGAAAATAACATCAGACACATTGAGATTATGTTGCTAATCAATTTGAAATTAGCGTGAAAGAAGATTGATAATGTTCCTTAATTACATTAATAATCAGGATAATTTTCTTCCTTCCTCACTCGCTTTTTAATTTGGAATTAAAATCTATTGTTTAAATACATATATCTGACGATAAGTGGATTAAATATAAATTATTGTAGAACAACACATAACATATAAAAATGACTAGACTACTTTATGTACACAAAAATGATACACTTACCGATTATCCTTTTCCACAAAGAAGAAGCCTTATAAGCTCAATTGAACTTTTTAATCATATGTTTTTTTTAACTGAATTTTGAAATCATAATATAGTTGAGCCTTTTTCTTCAAAAGTAATTACTCACACGAATTGTCTTGTCAATAATTTCAATTTATGGTTAAATTGATACTTTCAAGAAAATCGTTATGATTTGAGTAAGATTTAGGATATTTAACAATTTTGGATTATGTCCGTGTTTTTATTTGGAAATTGGTATTTTTAGAAAAACAAAAAATTAAGTTTTGAAGAAGATTTATAAATTTTTAACAATATTGATACAGATTTCAGAAAAGATTGCCCATTTTTGAATAATTTAAGGTTACTTATACGTTTTTGACCGACGTTCGGTTATTCAAATCAAAAATCATTAAATTTAAATGCAAATTGAAAATCTGAAACAATTGTTCGTCATTAAGTTCACATTTTTTGCATAATTTTAGGTTATGCTTACGCCATTTGCAGGCCATTTGCCATTTTTAGTTTATGTTATCTGTTTTCACAAAAAATCTATTATTTCATACAGAAAACTCTCAACTTAAAAAACAAAACTTAAACTTTTGAACAATTTTAGGTTATGTTAATATTCTTCTTTAAAAATTGGTGTTCAAGAAAAAGGAAATGTTTTGATTACTCTTTGTTTTATAATTTCTTTACTTTAATTTCAGACAATAAATACTATGAAATACAAAAATATTGTATTAACATTAATTTAAAAATTCCGTAATACAAAAAAATCAGATCAATTAATCAAAAAATCGAATCTACAATTTTGGAAGTCCATTTTTGAGAATCAATTTTTTTTTCGGCAATCGCCCATCCAGTAGGTTTTATCGGCCTTAGCGGTTTTTTCGAGATTGTTCGAAATTACTTTGTTCGATAATCTCTTCCTTATAATATATTAATCTCCTTGCCTGACATGATATAAGTTCCCGTTTCTCTATTGGTCTTAGGTACATATTTTAAAAACATTGATTTATTTATAGTTGTGAAAAAATCATCTCCAACTCTATTGGGATTCGAACCCGGGTTGTGAGAAACAAATCTCGTTCTTTAGGTAGCTTAGTGGGCAAGAGCACCATTCCCGGAATCATAAAACCTGGATTTGAATTCCGGCGTATAGAGACAAATTTTTAAAACTATGAATCCCAGCTAACAATTCCTGCACATGAATCTCGGAGGATCCTGGGCATGTTACTGTACACGATTCTGCACACGAAATTATGCAATTTTGTAAAATCTTGTGCAGGAATTTGGCGAAGGAAACTGTACATGATCCTGCAATGAAACTTACCCCGACAAAGGAACCTTCGAATTATCGAATATAGGTTCCTGTACTGGTTCCTTCGCGAAGAAAAGTGAGGCGCGGCCAAATTTCTGTACAGGCAGCGCCAAGATTACCTGAACAGGTTCGTGTGCAGGTTCGTGTTTAGCAACGTGTCCAGGATCCTCCGATATTCCTGTACAGGTATTGTCAATATTACTTGTACAGGTTCGTGTCCAGGTTTGTGTGCAGCAACTTGTCCATGATCCTCCGAGACTCCTGTACAGGTATTTTCAAGATTACTAGCACAGGTTCGTGTGCAGGTTCATGTGCAGCAACATGTCCAGGATCCTCCGAGATTCCTGTACAGATATCGTCAAGATTACTTGTACAGGTTCGTGTGCAGTTCCGTGACAAGGAACATGTCTAAGTTCCTCCGAGATTCCTGTACAGGTACCGTCAAGATTACCTGGACAGGTTCGTGTGCAGGTACGTGTGCAGCAACATGTCCAGGATCCTCTGAGATTCCGGTACAAGTATTTCCAAGATCACTTGTACAGGTTCGTGACCAGGTTTGTGTGCAGCAAAATGTCCAGGATCCTCCGATATTCCTGTACAGGTATTGCCAAGATTACTTGTACAGGGTCGTGTGCAGGTTCGTATTCAGCAACATGTCCAGGATCCTCCGAGATTCCTGTACAGATATCTTCAAGATTACTTTTACAGGGTCGTGTGCAGGTTTGTGTCCTGCAACATGTCCAGGATCCTCCGAGAAAATCACGTATAATTTCTGATCCTAATTTTGTGGCACGTGTAATGAAATCCATTTATGATATGTGGGATGAGCCAAATTCAGAAAAATGTCAGGAAATTTTGGGTCTACTACATTTCCGAGACCCCAGGTCAGAAGACCTGCCAGTTTACCATCGACAACAAAAGGACCACCGGAATCTCCAGAGCAAGCTCTTTTTTGCTTTTTTTTATCATGAGTACAAAAATTTAAATTTGTAATAATAATCGGACCACCTGTATCTGTCGTGATATTTTCGTAGGCCTTTTGGCAATCAGAGGGGCTAATCGTACTTATCCTAACTGATCCTAATTTTTTTGGATACGTTCTATCTTTTCTGAAATGGGAGAAATAATTATTTTTAGGGGTGGGAGGTAACAATATGTCTGACTTTTTTAATAAGATATATTACGTGAGAAGTTTTCTTTTTTGAATCAAGAATTTCTCGAATTTCGTACCTTGACTTCAAGTTGTGCCATGACTTAGAAAAGTTGTAAAGAAAAAATGTCAACGAAACAGTTAAATTTTCAACCAAAAAATATTAATTTTTTTACGAGAAAAAATACATTTTTTACTCAAGAAGATGATTTTTCAACAAAAGAAAGAACAACATTCAATTAAACTGTTGAATTCATATCAAAAAAGTAAATTTTTAACAAAATAGTTGCATTTTTACCAAAAGGACGCATTTTCTATACAACGGTTGAATTTTTAACATGAAAATATGAATTTTGAAAACAATATTTTAATTTTCTATAAAATAATCTTATACAAAGAAAGGCAATTTTCAAATAATATACATGGCTTTTAAACCAGTTAGTTGAATTGTCAACTAAAAAAGATCAATTTTCAAAAAATGAAATTGTTAAATTTTTAGGGAAAAAAATGAATTTGCAATTTAAAAACCGAATTTTCAACCGAAAAGATAAATTTTTTCAAAAAAGTTTAAATTTCGAGCCGACAATGTGAATTTTCAACAACAAAATTAATGTTCAAACAGATAGTTGAATTCTCAACAAAAAAATATTCGTTTGAAAATAAAAATGGAATGGTTACATTTTCAGTAGAAAAAAAAAAGAATTTTCAATGAAAAAAAGAAGAATTTTGAACCAAAAAAGCCAATTTTTCTACAAAAAAAGTTGAATTTTTAAATCGAAAATAATAATTTTCAAACAAAGAGTTAATTTTCAACCAGACAGTTGAATTTTCAACTAAAAAACATCAATTTGAAAATAAAAATGGAATAGGTCCATTTTCAGATTAAAAGAAGAATTGTTAATTTAAAAAAATTATTTTTAGCCAAAATTAAGAATCTTTTACAAAAGGGATAAATTTTTAAGCCGAAAAAATCAATTTTTAACCAAAAAGTTAATTTTTAACCACAAAGTTGAATTTTCAACACAATAGTTGAATCTTCAACCAAAAGAGATTAATTCTCAACCAAAGAGTTGACTTTTCTACCTGAAAAAGTAAAATTTCTACTAAAATAGACAAATTTTCTAGATAATAGTTGAATTTTCTGAACAAAAATTTAAATTTTTAACTAAAAGTTTGAATTTTTTACTGAAATAGTAAAATTGTATAAAAAAGTTAAATTTTCACATGTAAAGTTGAATTTTTTACCAGTGCATGAATTGTCAACCAGATTGTTGAATTTTCAACTAAAAAAGATCAATTTTTAAATAAAAGTCGAATATTTAGATTTTCATTAAAAAAATTTCAACAAAAAAACTAATTTTTAACCAGTTTTTTTACAAAGCATATACATTTTTGAACCGAAAAAGTAAATTTTCAACTAAGAAGTTAATTTTTAACCTGAAAAAGTAAAATTTCTACCAAAATAGACGAATTTTATACATTACAGTTGAATTCTCAACCCGAAAATATAAATTTTTAATGAAATATTTTAATTCTGTGTCAAAATAGTTGAATTTTCAATCATAAAGATGAATTTTCTTTTCAACAGAATTATTTTATACTAAAAAACATAAATTTTCAAGAGAATATATGAATTTTCAACCGAAAAAGGAACTTTTTCAACCAAATGGTTAAATTTTTATATAATAAAGGAATATTTTAATTTTCATTAAAAAAGCGCATTTTCAACAAAATAGTTAAATTTTCAATCGGAGAGATGAATTTTTTAATTAAAAGGAGGATTGTTTTTTTTAAGAAATAATTTTCAACAAGAAAGTTGATCGTTGAACCAAATAGTTAAATTGAAAAGATTAATTTTTTAAAGCCATGTCCAAACATCTCATAGTATGGACAGTAAATTAAAAGAGAAAATATTTACTGAAATATTAAATTAAAGCCAAGAAAAATATTTTAAAAGCCTTCAACGTGTTCCTCGAGATATGACTAAAAATGCACAATCGCGTCTGGGTCAAATTTTAGTCGGCTTGGACATTTTTAGTCCTATTTCTGGAACGCGTGAAGGATTTTTTATTTTTCTTGGCTTAAATCAAAGAATTAAATTAGAGCAATTTTCCAATTTACCCTTTAGATAGTTTATAAAGATACTCAAAAAGCTTTGAAATCTTATATATAATTGAAGCCAAGAAAAATATTTTAAAAACCTTCACGCGTTCTCGAAATATGACTAAAAATGTCCAAGCGTATCCGCGTCTAGTGTCAGAGACGCTTGGGCATTTTCAGTCTTTTTCTGAGAACGCCTGAAGGTTTTTGAAATATTTTTCTTGGCTTTTATTAAAGACAAGATTTTAAAGATTGCTTCCTGTAAATTCGAGATTTTTGCTTTACTTTTTCTAGGTTATGACACGAGTTGAAGTTCAGGTACAAATTTGAGAAATTCTTCTATCAGCCATGCAGATCACTTCCACAGGTATTTAGGACAACTTACATCGATCTATAGGAAATACATCCCCATCCACTGAGGCTACCAACCATATTTCTTCGTATTGCATTTTTTCGCAGTTCAATTCCTCGATTATGTGATTTGTGAAAATCAATAGGTGGATGAATTTCAAGCAAAGCAAGATCGTTCACATAAGAAGGATAACGAAAGTCAGGATGTTCGATTATCCTTAATATAAAGTGAATTTCTCCAGAATTGGCATATTTAGAATTGGATAGAATGTAACAATTTTCATGGACGTCATGAAAACAGTGCGCAGCTGTTATGATGAATGTTGATGATAAAATACTACCGCCGCACAGAATTTCTCCATTTTTGATAATATTGACAATGTAAGGCACTAGTTGAATTGTCGCTTCCGTATTTGAATTCGGGGACGAATCAATTACCCTTTTTTTACGGATTAGAAGATCGGATGAATCATCTGCAAAAAAGATGATTAATCATTTTTTGGTATCACTACATTAGGTTTTTCACATAGCACAAATTACGATGATTTCACGATGATTTATTGGAATAAAAGGAAGTGCTTCGGGTTTTAATCGAGTGCAAAACTACGAATCTTGCCGACGTTTCGTGAAGATTGCAGTTCACTTCTTCAGGACAACACAAAGGCAACACAACAGTGATAATGAATAAAGAAGACTATAACAACAAAATCATGGTCGTTCTAAGTGACGATACATATCAAAACTTAGAAAGGACACCACAAAAACAATAGTCAGCAAAACAAAACCCTTCTACAAGATTCTAAACTTAACAGCAAAAGAATATTCCACTTAGACAGATCGTCAGCCGAATAAACTAACCAACTTACAACCTAGCACGATCCTTCGCCAAAGAATTAAACCCTTTTTCAGGAAACTCTATCATACATGTCCAAAACTCTTTTGACTTTATCAAAAAGATACAACAGATTCACATTCAACCCCAAGACAATCGATACAATCGATATTATTGAATCCTTTGCAAACTTCCCCTCCGATCTCATACCTTTGATAGAACATTGTCTCAATAATACTTACTTCTCTTTCGGTAACCAATTCTACGAACAAACCTCAGGAGCAGCAACAGGATCTCCAATCTCATCTGTAATAGCCTTCAACCACGCCAAGCTTGAACCGGAATTTTGGTACCGTCACGTTGCCAACACTTTTGTCATCTGGAGACATGAACTAGATGAACTATAAAAGTCTTCCGATTTCATCAATCGATTACACCCTAATATACAGTTCACCATGGAAATTGAACAAAATGGAAAATTGCTTTTGTTGGACGTAGTTTACAAAAGATCTGATAACACATTAGGACATGAACCACCAGTCATCTCAAAAGCAATTGGTCATCAACTCCCTTGTATACAAAGCTCTCTCCATAACGGATAAAGATAACTTGCAAAAGGAATTACAAAACAAACAAATCCTAATACAGAACAATTACACAAACAAATTGATAAAGCAATAAGAAAATGCACTCAAAACAACAAATCAAGACAACATACTAAAGAGAAAGAAAAACGTCCACCATCCTACCCTACATCTAAGGTGTCACAAAACAAATAGGAAGAATTCTTAACAAACACAATATCCAAATCATATTTAAAACACTGCGAAAATAGGACAACTTCTGAACAACCCTAAAGATAAAAGGGCTCTTCCTTAAAAACATAGAGAAGCAATCGAAATCTTAAAACACCCTAATAATATCATTAGGGACAATGGATATAATACCAATCGGATTTGGCTTTCCAACCTCGGGTGGTTTTGAACAACACTTGATTGGCTAATCAAGTTCGACCTGAAATTTCAATTTCAGGTTAGCCCTGAAGGAGTGAACTCCAATGTTCACGAAACGTCGGCAAGATTTGTAGTTTTGCACATGATTGAAACCCGAAACACCTTTTATTATAAGTCATACACTGTTCACTGCCTATTATATGATCAGATGGACCTTCAGTTTAATCATCTGTGAATTTTTAATAGGCTTTCATTCCATCTTTCACAAAAAAATATGCAATTTTGGATCTAGATATCTTGCATACAGCTATCTGCCTAGATTCGACGAAGAGGGTCATGGGCCGTTTCTACATCATTCTAGAATAAATACTTTTCTGTTACAGGGCATTATGTTTGTTCTTTGAATACAGATCGTTAAAACCGACAGTCTCTAAACTGCATTCGCATGATTGAATGAATTTGGATAAGAATTTTCTCGATAGGAAGATAGGAAACTAAAGATCTAACACCTATAACAACTACAAACTGCCCTAAGTTGTATGATAGTTTTTTCAGTCAAAGTTTCCTTCATAGGAAAATTTTTTTCCAAGGATTTTCGTACATACAGACATTACTGGTAATGTTTATCTACTATCTGTTATTCATATTTAAATTAAACAAGCGATCATTAACAAAAATTGTCATTATGTTAGCAGGGCGATTGAATTAGCATAGGCTACATAGCATACATAGCATAGCATACACATAGGCTGGGTCTTATAAAGAATTTTTAAGTATACACAAAAAGTTGTCAGAAATGTTCCAAAGATAGTTTCCTAACAAAAAAGTGTTATTGGTTATCAGGTAAAGTCTTACAGAAAAGCTTTGGTGGACGAACCTCAAGAGGTTTCCTCTTTACTGATAACTATCCAAAGAATACATTACTCTTGACAAAAATTGGTATTACCAAATGAAATTAATAATCAATGAATAACCAATTGGGTTGAAGCTTTTTCTGTTGTAAATGATCTCTGAATGATTTCAGAAAATCTTAAAAGGCTGATTAGATTATTCAGGCTATCATTATATTGGCTGAGAAGAAAAATAGATGATGAGAGTTTAAGCATGGGTGTTTTGTCATTCAGTATCACATTCATATTTCAAACTACCAACTAAATATTCTCTGTAGATGACTTGGTGAAAATTTTTTTTCATCGCTACTTAATTATATTCAGTATGGAAACCAATTTAATTTTTGTTTTAACTAACAAGTGACAATTCGAACTGTATCTGATATGTAAGGTAAAGAATTATCAACAGATTCAGGGGTTTATTGTTTGGACAATTAATTGAATAAGGCCGCACTATCACTGGTTTTTTTGTTGATTGATGATCTTTTTCTTATAAATTGTAATTTATGATTGGTGAATTATTAATATGATTATTTTTTAAATAGCTTGGAAATAAATGATTTTTCGTAATGAGTATATTTGGATGTTAATCTTTATTTCTATGAACGCTGTTCAATTAAATAATAAAATCGTTACAGAAAAGAAAATATCGGTTTTATTATTTAATTAAACAGCTTTTCAAAAATAAAATAAAGTATCCAAATTCACTTATGTTGAAGAATTATTTTTTGCAAGGGATTTAAAAAATGAAGTTTGGTCTAGTGCTATTGGTATTATTATCTGGCATATGGTGTACATCTTGGATTTTCACCATCAAATCTGAAATACCTAATGTGAAAAAAAAAACACGAATTTTCAATCAATTATATGAATTTTTAACTGAAATTACAAATCTTCGAAATAATGAATTTTCAACAAAAAATACCAAATGGTTAAAGTTTCAAATTAAAAAAATGAACTTTTGAGAAAATAGATTAATTTTCAGCCAAATAGTTGAATTATCAAGTAAAAAAACTAATTTTCATAAAAAAACGAATTTCAACAAAATAGTTAAATTTTCAGGTAAGGAAATCAATTGTTAGCTAAGACAATAAATCTTCAATCAAAAAAATTAATGTTCAAACCAAACGATGAATTTATTACCAAAAAAATAAAAATGTTGAACAAAATAGATGAAATTTACACAAAATTTTTTACCAAGCGGATCGAATGTCTATCTAAAAAGTAAAAAAAAAATAATTTTTAACTAAAATAATGAATTGAATTGTTTAATAAAAAGATTAACTTGTTGAATAAGAAAATTAATTTTTGACGAAGAAGATTTATTTGCTACGAAAAAAGACAAATTTTCTACAAACTAGTTGAAGTTTTAACTAATAAATATACATTTTTGAGCAAAAATGAAATAGCGACATTTTTAGGTAACAAAAAATTAATGCTAAACCAACAAAATTTTTTAAATAAAATAGTTGAATTTTCACCCAGGGAGATGAATCTTTAACTAAAATGACGAATCTTAAAATTAATGAATTTTCAACAAAAAATTCCAAATAGTTGAATTTTCAGCTGAACCAGATAAAATTAAAAATAAAATAAAAAAAGTCCAAATTAAAAAAAAAAAACAGTGTATTTCTAAACCGGAAATGGCGTATTTTCGGCAAAAAAGTTAATTTTCAATCAAGCAAGATGAATTTTCAACCAAATATATATAGTTTAAAATTTTCAACTAAAAAGATAATTTTTAAGTCAAAAATAAAATAGTTTAATTTTCAGATAAAAAAATTAATTTTCAACAAAAAAGGTTAATTTTAAATAAAAAAGACGAATTTTCAATAAAGTTATTGAGTTTTAAAGTCAAAAAGACAAAATATTTAGGAAAAAGTTGATTTTTGAAACAAATATTTTTATTTTTGTTTAATAGGTGAATTTCCGATTAAAATAGTTAAATCT
>JAABKJ010001122.1:0-31585 GCA_011634705.1 Andricus grossulariae | reverse complement strand
ATCGAGCGCGAAGCGCGAGAACCAACAGTCGCGCGCCCTAGGCGCGCTCAAACTTGCGAGCGAAGCGAGCCGCGCGCGATGAGACTGTACCCGCGCAGCGGGCAGATTTTTTTTATTGTGAAATACGAAAAATCTGTCAACAGTTCGAGGTTAGTTGGAGAGGTTAATGAACCTCATTTTTGCAATGAAAATTTGAGTAGATAATGATAATAATTAGTAAATAACATGTTAATATAAATATAATTAGGTTTTCATGATGACTGCACCTCCATTTCAAATTCAAATTTGTTAATTTTACGAAAGTACAATCTTGTAAAATTTAGATTTTAGTGTTTTTATTGTTACACGAAATGACGTAAAATCTGAAATCCTTGACACATTACCAAAGAAAATGAAAAATATTTCTTCAAACAAGTTTTTGTTGATTAAAGAAGGGCAAGATTAAAAGTAGAAAGTCCAAAACTGATGTTGGCAAAATTTGAAATAAGAATCTTCTCAAATATTTGAAATATCATTGATCAATGTATGCATAACCTTTTAATTTCATATCACTTTTATCTTTATTGACCCTATATCATATGTTTTTGGCTATTTTTAACTTTTTTAATCAAATAAAAAAAAGTCCACTATGTAAGCTTCGATAGAATTGTTCATGTCCTTTTCATTGCTCATAACTATTTTTTGAAAATATAAATGATTGGACTATATTTTTATTTACCATGTAGTTTTTACTACGTTTTTCCGCTTTCCAAATATAATTTTTCTTCCATCCATAAAATAATTTATAAGATGTCGAATTCTCATCTTAATTTTTGGGTAATTCAATATAACAATTTACAATTGCGCACAACTAACACTTTTGGATAAATTAATGTGCAGCCTGCCAAATAAAAATATATCAACATTTTTAGAACGTTTTTTAATGGAAAGCATATGTGTCCCTAAAATGTACTGTAAGATACAATACTTGGTCGCTTATATTCCATCCACATTTCATCTAATCGAAAATTAATTAGGCTGTTTATATTAATGTTTGTATTCAACCAATACGCATACTTAATACTTATTTCAATCTGCTAAAATACTGACTTGTAACTCTGACTTGTAAGGGCCGATCCATAATTTACCCAACACATTTTTTACCAATTTTTTACCTCTCCCCACCCCCATGTAACAAGTGATGACAAAATCGTTCGGACCCCCTCCTTGCCTATGTTACATAATTTTGTCAAATATTTTCATAAAATTGAATAAATTGTCATTTTAAATCTCTAAAATTGAATAATTTTCAATTTTAAATCTTAAAAATTGAACTATTTTTAAAAAGCATTTTAAATTTCATGTTCTTCTATTATCAACATTGAATAATAAGGAATCTTCAATTTCAAACTGACAATCTGGTATATGCGCAGTTATAATTATAAATGCAGAAATGATAATGCCTTTATCAGTATCACGCATCCAACTCATGCAGAGGAAATATTTTTATTTTTCGCATTTTTTTGGTTTATTTAAAAAAATACGTACAAGATAGATTGTGAGTGGAAATCCTTCAACAATAAGGATATTTCTGTGTACAGATTGAGGTAAATATCCCAATAATTTTGGCAGTCCCAATAATCATGAATCTTGGTTATAATTTAAATATATTATTGAACAATATGTGAAAGTTACATTTAATGATGAATACTATTTATTTTGTAGCATTCTATAGTGTCGAATGGAATGTCAATTAATTTAAATTAGATCAAAAGTAAAAAAATTGGCGTCACGGTTACTAGGACTATGGTCACGATTACTGGGACGTTTACCTTACTCAAACTTACTAACCTGATTATTGAACCTAATATTAAAGTTTTTATAACATTATTACATTCTTCTATTGCAATTGGTAAACTTCAACGTTATACTATAATTTTGGTTACATGGATTTTCTATAAAGTTGATTTGTTAAAAATATTACGTAACAGTAAAAATTACCCCCCCCCCATCCCTGTAATAATGTAATAGATCGTTACGTTTTCGTGAATCCCCTCCCCCTCAAAAGCTGTTGCGTAATTTATGGATGGCCCCTAAGGTGAATGATTGACTACTGGAAACAACTAAGAAGAGTCGCGTTGACTTGTCGTTGCTGCTTAACCATCCATCTCTGCCTCGTTATTATCACCGGCGTCGTCACGTCAACTTGTTCCGGACTGGTATCACAGGTCATTTCGTTCCCATTGGTCTTTGCCCATTGGCGTTGTGGAAATTCCTACTCACGAGTGCCGTTGTTACTGCGGATACAAAGTTGGTTCGAGCGATAGGTGAAGCCCAAGCTTGATAGGAAATGTTGCAAAAGACAAAGAAGGTGGTAGAAGAGAAAGAAAAAGAAGGAAGAGAAGGAAAATAGGATAAAGAGGGAAGAGGAGAAAGAAGGAAAATAAGAAGTAGTGGAGGAGGAAGAAGAAGAAAGAAGAGAAGAAGAAGAAGAACCAGAAGAGGAAGAATAAGAAGCAGTTCAGGACGAGGGTATTGTTAGGCTCGACGAAGGGGGGGGGGCGGGTTCTGTCACGTTTCGCATTGCACGCACCGTGACTTTCTGGGGAGCTGCAGTTGCCTTCCTCGACTCCCCCGCAACTGATCACAGCGCGATGTTGCCGTCTCCTGTTCCACGGATCGACGCCTCGACATGATCCTTTCTATTCCTACGTCACCCTTGGTACTGCACATTTAACCGGAACTAGTCATTTAATAAGAATTCCTCAAGTCTTCTTTCTTACCATCTATTTCTAATAATATTTCTGAATATTTCTGAATTAATAGAAGCAAATAACAAAATCCAACTATTTTGCGTTGAAAGGTAATTCTTTTTAGATTTTTCGTAATTGATGTTGTGATTGGCTTTAGGATCCAGAAATAGGACATGCTTGATTTTTTACAAATCAAACAGTCCTTTTTACCCCTGTGTGGGTCCTAATAAGTGTTTTATTCTAGAAAAATGATTTTACATGGTATAATGTGAACATTTTTTTGCAAAGTATGCTTGAAGGGTCTGTTGATGAATTCTTTTGGTATGACAAATGTTATAATTTATAATTGACGTAACAAATTCTTGGATTTTAACTATTATATTTACAGCCTAGCTTATATCTATATAAACTTGCTACCTGGGTATTTGACTTGTAAAAAAATCAAGCATTTCTTATTTCTGATTCCTGAAGCCGATCACAACAACAACTGTGAAGAATCTATTAATCTAAAGGATCAATATAACCCCCCGCGTTAATAATTCTTTTTAATTGAAGACGGTACTATTACATTTTTTGTTCAAAATTCATCTCTTTTGATTAAAGATGTTACTATTTGGTTGGAGATCAATATATTCGAGTTTTGGTTTAAAATTGATCGTTTCTAGTTAAAAATTCAACTATTTGGTTGAAAAGTTACTTTCGTTATCAATAATTCATATTTTTGTGTTAAAAATGCAACTTTTTTGTAAAAAACCAACCGTATTTTTGGCTTAAAACGGTTTTATTGAACATTAGTATTTTCTGTATTTCAAAATTATTGTTTCAACTAATGTTTAACTACTCCATTTTTGCCTAAAAGTTGATTGTTTTTAGTTTAAAATTCAACTTTTTGGTTGAAAATTGATGTATTCTGTTGTGAATTTGTATTTTTTTGAAGAAAAATAATCTTCTTGATTGAAAATTCATTTATTCCATTGAAAGTTAAACTGCTTTGTTAAAAATTCATTTTGTTAGTTGAAGATCCATCTCTTTGGTTGAAAATTGATAATTTTTAATTCTAAATGTAACTCTTTGGTTGGAAATAGACTTTTTCGTTGAAAGTTCATATTTTAGGGTTGAAAATTCAACTGTTTTGTTGAAAAATCGTCTTTTTGGCTTAAAAAATCAAATGTTTTGTTGAAAATTCGTCTTTTTGGTTTGACAATTCTATTATTTTGGTAGAAGATTCAATTATTTTATTGAAAATTAATTTTCTAGTTGAAAATTCATATTTTCAATTAGAAAGTTTAACTTTTTTGTAGAGAATTTTCTTTTTAGGTTGGAAAAATCAACAATTTGGTTGACATTTTTTTCTCTATCATGAAAAATCTTTCCTAATTGAAAATTGATCTCTTTTGCTAACGACTTGATCTTCTTTGGTTAAAAGTGCTATTTTTTCGTTAAAAATTGATCAGATTTGGTTAATAATTTAACTATTTTGTTGAAAAATTCATCTTCGTTCGTTGAATAAAACTAAATATATATTTTTTTGGTTAAAATGTCAACTATTACATTTTTCGTTAAGAATTCTTCTTGTTTCCTGCAATTCGACTATTTTTTAATTAAAATTATATTTTTCATTGAAAATCAATCTTTTTCATTAAAAATTCAACTGGCATCTCAACGATTCTTCTTTTTGGTTTAAAACTTCAAATATTTCGTTGAAAATTCGCCCCTTTCGCTTGAAAAGTTCAACTATTTGATTTATATATGCAACTGTTTAGTTGGTAATTTTTTTTAATTCAACTATTTCATTGAGAATTCATATTCGTAGTTTAAAAATTAAAATATGTGGTTAATTAAATCTTTTTATTCTGTTTTAAATCCAACTATTTTGTTGAAAAGAAACCTTTCTTCTAAATTCAACTTTGGATGAACAATTCGTCCCTCTGGATTGGAAATTCATCTTTTTTGATAGTGAATTTCTTCTTCAAAGACGAACTTTTTAGAAAACAGTTTAATTTTAAACCAAGAAATATGACTTTTTAACCATCTTCCAAGAAGTTAGTCTTTTTTGGCTTGAAAATTCCACTTTTTGTTCAAAAATGCAACTGTTTGTCATTAAATTTTATTCGTTTTTGTTTGAAAGTTCGACCATTTGGTTCAAAATTTATCTTTGTAGATTGTAAATTCTACTATTTAGTTGCAAATTGAACAGTTTTGTTCATAATTCGTCTCTTTGATTTGAAAGTTCAAATATTTTGTTGTAAATGCAACTCTTTGGTCTAAAATTAATTTGCTTCTTTGTAGAAAATGCAACTATTTAGTTGCAAAGCCAGCTTTCTGGGTTAAAAATTAATTTTATGCTGGTTTAAAAGTCAACTGTTTTCTAAAACGGTCGACTTTTTAACCTGAAAACTTAACTCTTCTGTCGAAAATTCATCTCTTTTGGCAGATAATTAATTTTTTTTTTTTTTAATTCAATTATTTTCTTGGAAACGTAAAATCTTTTGACTTGAAATCTTAATCGTTTCATATTGAATCCAATATGGTACCTATATACATTAATTTTATTTGAAAGAATTTATTCTCCAATTATTTCATTATTTTCATGAAAGATCACCCTATTCCCTCTGTTTTGAGAGCATTTTGGGCTATGAAGTGATGCAAATGATATAGAAGACAAAATTTTGACATAAACGTGTGAAGGGGTATTCGTATTTGTGACGCAATTTTTAATCGGCCCTTATGAACAAAAAGTATTAATGAGTGTAGAATCCAGTACTTAACAATACTTCTTTTTCATAACGGTTGCTCTCGCTTTTCCCTTGTGAAAATTTTTGGTTCTTCGAGTCAGACATTAAAAAAATGAGTCTCTTATTTGGCAAGATATTGACTTTATTTTTAAATATTTGTAAGGATCTTTTATAGTCAGGAATGTTTCACTTGAGAAAAGAAATTGAACAGGGATTTCACAGATACAAATTTCTTGGAAAATAAACGAAAAAATATGGTTGATGGTCCTCGTCTTATAAAGTGATGCATTACTGTTGTAACCGACTCGAAGGACCAACAGTGTTCTCAATCCAGAAAATAATGGCATTATTGAAATACACGCTACCATACTTATCCAAGAGAATTTTCTCTACTCATAAATAAACTAATGTGAGTTGTAGCAGTTATCTTAATTTAAGGCGAAGAAATGTTTTTAAAACATAATGATATTTTTGCCTTGCTCTCCTTTTGAGAAATCCTTGCGGTTGAAGTTCATTATTGAAATTCAAAGAATTGGGAAGGACTTTTGAAAGAGATAGTGGTTATTAAATTGAATTGAAATGGAAGGAAGGAAGGAGAGTGAGGACATTTGGACCACCCCGTAGTATCCGCGAGGCGTATGATGGCGTCCTCGCTATAATCTTACATCACGATCCTGATCACGATCATGCACGCACGCGGAACCGCCCACTGCGTCCCCGAGTTCATCCTCTCTCTACCGCTTCTACTTCTTCCCAATCTTCGTCGCTGTTTTTTTGGATCAAAACGCACGTGCGTGCAAGTGCGGCTAAGATGAAATGAAAAAAAGTCAAGATAACGTGACCGAGGACGTATTGGATGCCGTCCGAAGATTGCAACAAACTTGTGAACGCGCGGCGAAAGATCAATCATCCTGTTTGGCCGCTTTGGGTTCAAAACGAGAGATTTTCTCCAGGCGTATTTTAAAAGTAACGAGCACGTGGACATGCTCCTGCAGGGTAATTTATTTCGTATGATCTTTTTAATATAGATTTCAGGTGTATGAAAAAGAGCGAAGTTTAAAATTCTTAATTTATTATTTCCAATTTCAAGACGAGGAAGTTGGAGATTGATGAAGTTGCAAGTTGATGAAGTAAGAGTTAGAGTTGACGAAAACCGAGGATCAACCCAAGGAAAACTCAAGTAGTTATTGGATAAATTTTAAATTAGAATTAACTCAAAATTTTTAACTTTTATAAATTGAAAAAGTGAAAGATTCTTGGTGAAAAAATATAAATCGACTGACATAATCCATTGAAAATCAACTTGGTTCTACACTTGAAGTCGCAGAATCTCTCAGGGACAAAATATGTTTCTTTTAGAGAAAAATTAGGCGATGCGTATTTTTCCGATTTATGAAAAAAAATGTCTACGAAGTTATGCGTATTTAAATGTTGTGCTTTTTTTAAACCCAGAATTTTTCTTAAAACCTGTATAACTTTAGATTTTTTGTTACATATGTTCTTTCATAAGAAAGACATCTTGTGAGTTTAATACGGGCTTAATAACTTTTATTCTATACTCGACCGAAATGGCCACCTTTTGCCCCTAAAAATAGGGGGGAAAATAGCATATATTTACCGTAAACCGCATTTGCGGGGCAAAAGTAAAATTTGCGGAGCGAAAGTAAAATTAGTGGGACGAAAGTAAAATTAGCGGGGCGAATGTAAAATTTGCGCGGCGAAATTAAAATTTGCAAATACGGTTTACAAGAAAAATTAAAAAGTATATTTTTAGGAAAAAAATTGTGTTGGCCTCAAAAATGGTTTATCCTGCATGAAGCTGATAGGATATCTTCCCTGGATAAGCGAAAACTGTGAAAAAATATGAACTAAATAAAAAAGGTGGGGTTTTCTTGAAAATCTTTTTAATTTTTTCATTTAAATTTTGAAAACATGGAGGCAATATTTTCGGGAACCCCCACCTTTTGAATTCTGTCTAATATTCTTGAAAAGTTTCTGCTTATAAGAGAAAGGCATCCTATCAGCTTTGCACGGGCTTAACCACTTTTATTGCCGCGAAAATTTTTTCCCCCAAAAATATAATTATTAAATTTTTCTCGTAAACAATGCAGGTAATTGCAAAAGAGCAAGGGGTATTTTTTACAGAACTTTTTTAGACGTGAAAACTCTTGTCCATACATTCTTCGTATCTGTTGTTGTTTGCAAGAAAAATCAGAAAATTAGATTTTATAAAAAAATTATCCTGGCCACAAAAGTTATTCAGCCTTATAAAACTCACAAGATGTATTTCTTCCGAAAGTACAAACTTTGGAAAAAATGGGCAAACAATACACTGCTGGACAAAAGTTTCCGGACACCTTTTTTTTTGATGACTGACAAAGTTCTCTTCATTTCAATTATGTTAGAGCTAAAATGCTCTCGAAATTCTGTATGAAATGAGACCAGGATGAAGCCAATTTGTCTATTTTCAATGTAGATATTGCAAAAATAATGTCAATTCCAATGTTTTCTTAAACTTTCACTAACTTCCGTAATAATCAATCTTTTTCAATGTTCTTGCGCTCATCCTAAAGCTATTTTTCTACAGTCTCGCAGCTGTTTTTGAGCATAATTCTACAAAAATTTCCTATCAGAGTGCAAGAACTTGAAGTTGAAAAAATGTGAAAACATCTTATCTGTAGGCAAATAAAAATAAAACATTCAATAAATATATATTTTAAGGGACAATTAGGAGACTCCCAACTGTGCACGACTACATTATTGCTATCAGATTTTTAACTGTCAAGTTCACGTGTACAGTTGGGCC
Organism: Andricus grossulariae; assembly: GCA_011634705.1. NCBI lineage: Eukaryota > Metazoa > Arthropoda > Insecta > Hymenoptera > Cynipidae > Andricus > Andricus grossulariae. Next base: position 23,312 of record JAABKJ010001122.1, on the reverse strand, counting down.
ACTCCCAACTGGGCACGTCTCAATTAATATGATCATATTGATCGCTTAAAAGTTCACGTGCACAGATGGGAGACTCCCAACTGTGCACGTCTCACTTAATAAGATAAGATGCTTAGCTTACAAGTCCGCGTGCACATATACGAGACTCACAACTGTGTGCGTATCAATTCTTAGGATCAAACTTTTCATTTGAAAGTCTACGTGCACAAATGGTACCCTCCCAACTATGCAGGTTTTGGATAATACGATCAGATTTTGAAATTATAAGTGCACGTGTACATATGGTACCCTCCCAACTGTGCACGTCTCAATTAATGAGATCATATTTTAAACTTCAAATTGCACAGATGTGAGAGTACCATCTGTGCACATGGACTTTCAAATGAGAGGTCTAATTATATTTATTGAGACGTGCACATTTGGATGGGTTCCATCTGGGTACGTGGACTTGTAAATTTAGAGTCTAATTCTATTACCTGATACGCGGACAGTTGTGAGTCTCCCATATGTGCACTAGGACTTGTAATTTAAGCATCGCATCTTAATAATTGAGACGTACACAGTTTCGAGGGTTCCATCTGTGCATGTGGACTTGTAAGTTCAAAATCTGATCATTTTATTGAAAACATGCACGGTTGGGAGGGTACCATCTGTGTACGTAGACTTTCAAATGAAAAGTCTGATCCTAAGAACTGATACGGGCACAGTTGTGTGTCTCGTATATGTGCACGCGGAATTGTAAGTTAAGCATCTTATCTTATTAAGTGAGATGTGCACATTTGGGAGTCTCTCAAGTGTGCGCGTGCACAGTTGGGAGTCTTCCGTCTGTGCACGTGGACTTGTGAGTTCAAAATCTGATCATTTTATTTGAAACAGGCACAGTTGGGAGCGCGCCATCTGTGCACGGGGACTTTTAAATGAAAAGTCTGATCCTAAGAACTGCTACGGGCACAGTTGTGTGTTACGTATATGTGCACGCGGAATCGTAAGTTAAGCATCTCATCTTATTAAGTGAGATGTGCACAGTTGGGAGTCTTCTATCTGTGCACTTGCCCAGTTGCGTGTCTCCCATCTGTACACGTGTGCGATTGGGAGTGTCCCATCTGTGCATGTGAACTTGTCAGTTGGAAATCTGATGGAATTAATGTAGACGTGCACAGTTGAGAGTCTCCAACGTGTACACGTGCACAGTTGAGAGCATGCCATCTGTACACGTGAACCTGTAAGTTGAAAACCTAATAATATAATTTGACACGTGCATAGTTGTCCAGTGGTCAACAACGTGCACATTTATACCGCTGGCCCTCGACGTGCACAGTTGTACCCGTCGCAAATTGAGACGAGCACAGTTGGGAGTCTCCCATCTGTGCACGTGTATAGTTGGGAGTCTTCCACCTTTGAACGTGCAAAGTTGGGAGTCTCACATCTGTACAGTTGAAGCGTTTATAGGGTACAATTTGTGCACGTGCACAATTGGGAGTCTCCCATCTGTGTACGTAAACCGTTGCTAGGATGCCATCTATGCACGTCTAAGTGCGGCGTGCGCAGTTGGGAATCTCTCATCTGTGCACGTGAAGCGTCGCTAGCTTACCATTTGTGCACATCGACATTTTGACGTGAACAGTTGGGAGTGTCCCATCTGTGCATGTCGAAATGTATACGTGCTCAGATGGGCCGGTGCACAGTTGTGCCTGTAGCTAACAACGTGCACAGTTGTACCAGTGGCTATCGATGTGCACAGATGGGCTCGTGCACAGTTGCTCCGTTCACAGTTGTCCGTCGCCCATGTATGTATGTATGGCTGTGTGTCTGTAGATTTTGCGTCTGTCAGCACGATAACTTTCGAAAGAATTAACATATTGGATTGGGCTTCGGTACACTGTTTGAGTGTCATAAAATGAAGGTCAAGTTTGTTATCCAGCCATTTTCGATAAAAACACCAAAAGTTAAAGGATTTTCATAATTTTTGAAACCACTTTTCTTAACATCAAAAAATTCTATGTACGGTTATTAGTACTACTAAAAAATACGAAAAATTTATTCCAGCGACTTTTTCTGATAAAAAAAATTACGGGAGTTATAGCAATTACAAAATAACAAAAAACAAACGAACGTGAACATTTTAGGCCAAACGACGCACGAAATGAAAAAATGTTAGGAGAAGAAAAAAGTTGCATTGTGAATACCCTACAAGATGATCGCAACAACTTTTTGAATTAAAAAAAAAATTCAAAATTAAAATTTTGACCACACGGAAAATAATAAAAAATAAAAAATTCCATGTTGCAGGTCAAATAATGCAAGATACGAGAAAAATGAATCACCAAAAATTCTGCGTCCTAAAAATATCTACAAATCTTGTATTACTCACTTTTTTATATGACACGTAGATTTTGTCTTATTTTTAAAAAACAACATTAAAAATTAAAAAAATTGAATTTTTGGACAAACGATATAAGCTGCAAAAAAAAATAATGAGACAAAAGTTGTTCATCCAAGAAAGAACTACAAATTTGTTATTCATTATTTTTTGATAGGATGCGTAGTTTTTGTTTTATTCGTAAAAAAAAAACAGCAACAAATATATATACATATATATAATTTTTAGACAAACGACACAAGGTACGAAAAAAATTAAGAGACAAAAGTTGTTCACCCAAAAAGAATCTACAAATTTGTTATGAATAATTTTTAGATAGGAAAAGTAGATTTTCTTTCAATCGTAAAAAATTAAGAATAAATATACAAAAATTAAATTTTTGAAAAACCTACACTAGAGACGAAAAGAACGACTAGACAAAAGTTTTTCAAACAAAAAATATGTACAAATTTATTATAAACTCTTGTTATGAAAATATACTAAAAATAAAAAAATTAACTTTTTGGAAAAACGACACAAGCTACATTAACGTTTTATTTAACAAAATTTGTCGCATAATTTATATCTAAACATTTTCTCAGAACCACTTTACGCTAGAATGTGTTTTTCTAGTTTAAATTGTAAATATTAAAATTGAAAATAAACGAATGAAATTTATGGAAAACCGACACAAGTTGCAATAAAATGTTCATTACCAATTTTTTTTGTAGGATGCGCACTTTTTCTTAATTATAAAAACAAGACAATGAATTACTTTTGTTTCAATACCAGTGAGTATTATGAATTGTAATAATATAAATTTATTGAAATGATAAATTTTACCAGGCCGAGATACAGAAATAAATGTGATATACATTTGATATAATATTGTTGAACAGAATATAGGAAAGTTCACGTTTTAGACAAAATCGAGTGCGAAGCACGAGATAAGTGATAAGAATGTGTTCGTTAAGGCCGAAGGAGCTTCAACAAAAGAGAATTCACAATCACCAAATTACAGTTGTCGATGCTTTGACCTTTAATTTTAAAAGGTCTGCACAAATATGTACAAAGACCGAACGCGCAGCGCGTGAAAGAGTGTGCCCGCGCGGCGGGCAGATTTTTTATCTTTCGTTTGAAAGCGCATTCCTTGAATAGTCAACAATAACATTTTTCGCCAATACACCGCTAGGGGAGGGGGGTAGGGAGGTGTGTGATAAATTTTGGTGGCGTCGCTTTCCCCCCTCAAAAATAAAAAGTTTTTATTACGGATATTTTTTTCGTTGGATGCATATTTCTTGAGATATTACAATGTCTCAAGATAAAAAAGTACCCTATGTATTAAAATCTATTGTATAATTAATATTTACACCCATCTAAAGAGGTACTTCCGAAATGCAATGTCCATTATCTGCATATTTCACATCATTTTAGAGTTTAGGAATTTCCAATGACAGAGAATCACAATTCTCACTATTGGAGAATAATAAAAATTCATTCAGAAAAAAATATAAATTGGCCTGATTTTTTTCAGAAAATATCGTAATGTTCTGTAATTTCTCTTTAACTAATTCGTAATTATCATTTTTTAATTGTATTGTATTAATTTTACATATATACTGTCAGTTCGGGAATTATTTTGGAACAGTTCGAGTTATTTTACCGCAAAGTTATTGATCCTTCGCCGAATATTTCTTATATCCGCGACTTTGGAACAAATTCGGTAATTCCTCAAGAACAATTTTTTCCCCTGTACATATAGGGAGCGGTCTGTGAGGCCTGATAAATGTAGGTTTAATATTGAAAGTTAATTGTACAAAACATACTTGGAAAGGGGGTAACGGATAAATTGTAAGTTCTGAGCACGATCTGTGTTATGTGTCTGTAGGCAAATCGTAACTTAACAGGATTTTCCGTATATGGCGAGTATGGGAATCGATGGGTCAATCCAGTTCGAAGCGAGAACTTGTCCCGTGTCCCATTCGCTCGCACAAGCTGCGGGGCAGGAAGTTACGATACGAATTATAGCCACGTATAGTGACGCGTGTGCGTGCCTTAGTACTTAGCCCAACACCTATAGAGCAATTCTAATAGGAACGCTATTCGCTGGCTGGGACCAATGCGTATATGTAGTAGTATAGTACCCCATCAATATAACGGTCGCGGATATTCCTTGCCGATACGGTGGGACGCACGATGCGTAGGCGGAATCGCGTTGCGTTGCACTACTTTGACCTCATGTGAACTCGATGGACCGATAACGCGGATCAGCGAATCGATCTAGAATGTCTGCTTAGATATTCCAATCGAGAGCTATCTTTTCCCCTTGCGGCTTCTACGTGAAGACTAAGGATTGATCCCGTTCGATGATCTGACGATCAGCCTCTTTCCTATCCATGGACCTGATAGTTTCGTGGAACGAGTGAATCTAGGCAATTTTGTCTTTGTTCGAATTGCGCTGACCTCCCTTGACCCTGTGATTTTCTTCGTCGATCAAGATCCAACGCATTTTACGCCTGATTTCGTCTAAGATTGCGCTCTTATGAAACTTCATTTCTTTTGCATTACAATTTTTATTTTATTAAGTTTAACTTCAACGCCAGTTTTTTCTTCGATGAATGAAGTAAAGAAAAATCGAAATTAACTTTAAAAAAATGTTTACAGTATTACGATACAACACGAAAAAAAGATAATGTAACTTTCACATTAGTCCTTGTCCGAAAGGGAACTTTATCATTTTTATCATTTCTCTAAAAAAAATGATTCAGAATAAGAGATTATTTCACATGACAAATGGTAAATTTGATCACTGATTGCAATTTTTGCCACATTTCAGTAATAAACTTTACCATTTAAAATAGTAGCACATGCAACGCATATTTGTAATTTCTAACGTAATTTCCAATAGAAATGATTAAAATTACCATTTTTATTTGCGATTTGCCGATTTTAATATTCCGAATGTCAACACTTTTAATTATATCACAAGACTTACAAATTGTTACATTTAGCACATAGTTCAGTAGTCTGGAAGAGAAATTATGATGTTGACAAGTTCTGCTTTTGCTTTTATAAACCATTTATTCATCAACATAAGTTTACATATAAATTTGTGAAAATATTCATATTAATATTATATTCTGCGACCGTTTTAATAACTAATCAGAATGTTTATAATTTCTTGTGGGTTAAAAGTTAATTTTGTGAAAATAGTTTATCAGTTTCGATTGGGTAAGAGGTCAGTCTCCTTTATATCCTTGAGGACCAAGATCTTTTTTGAGGAAGCCCGAATTAAGCGCGCCCTCGTGGATTAAAGCTGGTACTATTCCAAATGAACATTTGAAGCGCGTATCTGAAAATTGCAATTCTCGAAAGAGAACGATAGCATTTCCTACAATTTATTTAGATCGCAAATTTTGCAATTCATTAATCTCAAAAAATATGTTGATAAGTAGTTTATATTACTCACATATTTTACCATTTCATATATAAATAATATTTTCAGTTATTTTATTGGGTGATAGTTAAAATTTGAATAGTAATCTGATAAAGTTGGCAACAAATTTAAAATTTAAACAGTGTTTACAGCTACTTTCTTGATCGAAGATTATAATTTGCATATCATGAAAAGTGGCAAAAATTCAAAATGAAAATTGGACCTCGACGACCTTGATCAATTTTATTGGTGAAAATCTCAATTTTTGCCAATAACTCAAAAACTCTTTTTTTCTGTAAATCTATTTGTACTAAATGAATTGAATTTTATTTTTAAATGTATATCTGGGATTTACTCTCCTTTGATTTAAAAGAGACACGTGACAAAAAGCTTTCATTTGGAGATGAAACTGCTGTCAATTTTTCCAAATTTTTTTGACCAGAGCCAGTACTCTCCTACTGAGCTTAAATCACCCCAAATCCAAGAAGAATCGTATAGATATATAGATGAAAACTACTGGCTTTAAATAAATATTTATTATTGGAGATAAATAAGTTTGCACACCGGAAAAATTAAAATATTCTTAAAAATCATTTTACAAATATTATACTCCAATTTGGCTGAAAACCACCATACGGGATCCAAAATTTAGTGAATAGGTGTAAAAAAGTGCTACATAATTTTCTCGAGTGGTTGCTGCTGAAAATAACGTGTGATACACGTGAGCACTTGCAATTGTTACCATTGCGACTGCAGTATTTGACTTCGGTTCGTGCTGCAAGTTTCACACTCTTTGGATATCACGTATTTTACGCACTTGTATCATAGATATTTGTTGCTTACGGCTTATGAAATTTTGAATATGAAAAGAAAGTTCTGAGTATTACAGGAATGCTAAAACAGCCACCCTAAAATATCCCCTCTCATATTCTCTATCTCCCTCTGTCCCTCTCCCTCGTCTCCTTTTTGTGTTGTTAACCCAAATTTGTAAATAATTTTCTTACTGTTGACCCTAAAAATTTATGTACAGATTTTTTTTTTTATTTCCATTCCCGTATGAATGTTGCTTTTGAGTTGAATTTTTGAATATTAACCCTAGAAGTTTATAAATAAATTTTGTTGCTTTTTGGAAAATTTTCGATCCTGTCTACCGGTTTTGAGCCAAATCCGAGTTGATTTGGAATTTTGAGCATTTTTGGATCGAAAAGCCTAAATTTTCATATTATTTGCCTAGCAATGTCCTCATGTGTATTTTCCTCAATGTTCTCACTATTTTCCCCCGCATTAGACACATAAGACACATCTTCATGCAAAAGATGAAATGAGTAAATATAATAGTATAGGAATAAAGTTTCAGGTTTTTGCATAGCAACCTCTCGGTGAGTATTTTTCTCAGGGTTCTCAGTATTTTTCTCGCATTAGACACGTGAAACACATCTCCATGCAAGAAATGAAGTCGGTAGATCTAATAGATTCCGCGCTATGTACGGGAATCTGGTTATTTTGATTTAAAAGCCTTACGTTTATAAGTATTCACATAAAAACACTATGGTAAGTATTTTCGTCAGGGTTCTCAGTATTTTTCTCGCATAAGTTATAGAATAGTTTCCTCGTTAGGCATGGTAAGTGGGTCATTTTGAACTAAAAGGGCCATATTTCCATGTTTTTGTATAGCAACCTCTCGATGAGCAACAATTTTATGCATAAAATAATTTGTGCTCCACAGATCAGTTTTTGTTTTTACGTAAAATAAATTCAATCTAGGAGAGTGATATTTTTTTCTCTGTGACTCATCAGGGTACCAAATTTATTAAATTAATTGTTAGTAAAATAAAATCGATAATAAACCTTAATAATGATGGTTTTTATCTCAAAAGTGTTTTTTATTATTAAGGTTAGTTTAGGACAACTGTTTTGTATCCAAAAGTTTATTATTATTATTCTCTCATTCTTCTTGAAATTAATGAAATGGCCACACTGAAAATGTAGAGAGCTCAAGAATTAATTTATTGTTCTTAACATTTTTTTTTAATTTCTAAGGATTTTTTTTACTTCGTTACAGTTTTTTATTTCGATGCAATTTCTAAAAGTTGTTTATGATTTTTCGACCGAAATGGCTTACGATTTCTCAAAAGTGCTCCTTTGAAAATTAAAATAAGTTTCTTTTATTTTATTCAGCCTCATAACCAGGCATAGAAGAGAATTGGGCATGATGAAACATTTTGTGGAAGGTGTCACGTCCACGTTGCCGATAATTAATTATTTATAAAAAAACTAATAAATGATACATAAGAAAATGGGAAGTCAAATTGGGAAAAGACAATTCCAAATGAGATTTAAGTTCAAATACCTTCAGACAACTATACTTCCTAAATCTGACGGGAAAAAAATGAAAACGAATTTGATTAAAAAAGAGAGTTAAGGTCGTCAGAAGTTATCTCCGGGAAAATTTCTCATAAACATTAAATCTGTTTACAGTTACTATCTAATAACGATATACTTGAGCTATAAAGAAGCAGCGGAGCGTCAATTCGATCGCAATGAAAAATTGATACAAACGAGTCTACCACGAAGAGCGAATTAAATTTCTTCTTTCAGAAGGTTGATTGCCCTTATTGAACTTCTAAGTGTCAGAGCATAATGACAATTATTACGAACTGCGGTGAGAGTAGATCATTTTGCTTTGTCGTTGCAGATGCTCATTGCTCACGTTGACTAAGGAGTAAGGAGGGCCTCGCATCGAGCATGCCAGTACTTGGAGTCGTAGTCGGTAAGGTACGGTAAAGTACTGTAAAGTACGGTAAGGTACGGGTAGATCATTAGCCATGATTTGTTGTCGAGCAGGCTGCCCAATGACCTCACGGCCTGGAGCGCGAACTCCGGGCGAGTCGAGATCTTTGCACGATGATCTCGTATAGTATATACCTATATATAGAGGGTGTTTCATTTTAACCTTTCCATGCGATTTTCTTATACAGAGTGTAGGCTATATAAGAATCAGATGGGTGATCCTGTCGCTCGTGTTAAAGCCGCACGCCTCCAAGAACGTCACCCGGTGGGTGAGGATTGTGAGGAACTTTCTACAGGAAAGTCGAGGCAAAGTTTATCCAATCGAATTCCATGCAACAATGTTTCAGGGATGTTCTCGGTAAACTGGTGCAATGCGATTTTTCCTCCTGATCCGCTTCCATTACGCTCGCGATCGACAATCCTCTTGAGAGTATTTTGTCTATTGATAGTGATTCTTTTCTGATTCAAGAGGAATATAACGTCACGTCGGAGAGGCGAAAGTAGTTTCACAATGTTAAAGATAATTTTTTAACATTTTGTCTGTACATAACGGGAGATTTAAAAAAAATTATATACACTCCACTCCCAAGATAAGCATGGTTTCGGGCATCGCTTGCATTGGCCTCCAGCATATGTCGGGGAAGTCTAAACATAAAAAGGCAGGGCCGCATGAATCATTTCTGTTGGATTAGGATGCATGACGCAACCTGATGCAACTAACGCTCCGGGAGTGCGGCTCCCGAGCTGTTTGTCACGCTTGACTGAGCACATCATGTCATTCGGTCCTGCGCTCCCTGCATCATCAAATTCGGAGGCCTCAAGTTCTAGGAATAGCGTAAACTAAGGGTGCTTATCTCAAGAGTTGAGTGTATTTAAAATCATGCCTCGAAAATTGAAAGACATATTTTCCTAAACAAATTGACCAAAACACATCATCTTGGATTTGTTTAATGAGCGATTCCATGTCAAATCATCTTAAAATTTTCAGCTATTGTTTGGAATTGCGATGAAAATTTTAGTATCTGTTATCTTAGGTGTTGAAAGAAAAACACTAAAATAATTTTTGAAAAAATCCAAAAACTTATGAGATATTCAAAATTGAAAATGTGCATCCTTTTTTTATTAAACTTTCATAACTTTAGTGATTTTAATTATATTAAGGTGTTTTTTTAGTTATTCGTAATCGGGCGCAATTTTGAAAAAATATTTTTTGAAAAGAAAATATCAAAAATTTCTTGAATTTTTCAAAAACTAATTTTTAAACTTAATTTCTGAAAAAACCCCACTTTTTATTTTCTTCATTTTTTTGTATAGATACCTTACAATTTCCGCTACAAGCTCTGTAAATATCGAAATGGGATCTTATTGCGTTTTTGAGAAATAATTAATAGCTTACGCCGTGGCATGGTGTGCCCAGTGCTCGAGAGTCTGAACTCTGGAGTTCGTGCATGCGATTATAATATACTTCTATTATTCGTCTATTGTTGACATGCTTTTTCACATCATGTGCATCGTTTTGGCGTAAGTTTTTTATTATTTCTCGAAACTTAGGGGAAATCCTATTTTGATATTTACAGGATTTGTAGAGGACATTGTAAGCGGCTCGCAAGTTTGAGCGCGCCTGGGGCCCGCGTCTGTTGGATGTCGCGCTTCGCGCTCGGTCTTTGTACTTCTTCCATATTTGTGCACAGACCTTTTAAAATTGAAGGTCAACGCATCATCAACTGTCATTTCTTGATTGTGAAATCTCTTTTGGCAAAGCTCTTTTGGTTCTAACGAACACATTCTCATCACGTATATCGTGCTTCGCACTTGATTTAGTCCAATGGGCGAAATTTTCTACATTAAGTTCAACTCTATTTTATCGAATGTACATTATATTTATTTCTATACCTTGGTCTGGGACTGATTATTCAGATAATGCAAGATAATGTACAAATTTTATTTTTCATGATTACTCTAATATTTGTACTGACGTCTATTATTTCTTTCGTATCGTTTGCAATTTAAACAAAATTTAATGATGACAAATTTGTAGCTCTTTTTTGGACGAGCAACTTCTATCAATTCATTTTTTTCATAGCTTCTGTCGTATGTCGAAAAATTTAATTTTTTTATTTTTAATGTTATTTTTCACGATTAAAACGAAAAATACGCATCCTGTCAACAAATAAGGAGTAACAAATTTTTAGATCTTTTTTGGGTGCACAATTTTTGACTCACATCTTTTTTTGTGTCTTGCATAGTTTTACCACAAAATGGAATTTTTGAATTTTTATTATGTTTTGTGCGATCAAAATTTAAATATTCGATTTTTCGAAAAAATTCAAAAATGATAATATTATAGGGCTTTCAAGAAGAAACGTTTTTATTCGCTTTTAATTTTTTTATATCGCAATTTGTTTGGTTTAAAATGTTAATTCTCGTTTGTTTTTTTGGATTTTGAAAATGCTATAACTCTGATCATTTTATTTTTATCGAAAAAAGTCACAGGGATAAATTTTTCGAGTTGCCGAGTACAGTTAAACCTCGTTTATTGCAACTCCTTCGAAACTTAAACATCTCGTTCACTGCAACTCGAAAGGGGACCCCATCAACTGCGTAAGTTGACGTAAGTTGACACCACTATGTGTAAGGTGGACTTGCACACGTGTTTCCCGCTTCCGCTGTCATTAGCTATACGCAACATGTGACAATCAGTGGTGGGAGTTGGGGAAGTTGCGATAGACAAGTGACTTGGCTTGTAATAAACGAGACTTTCAATACACGTTGTTGCGATAAACGAGGTTTAACTGTACTATGAATAGACGTACATAGCAATTATAAAACTTGGAAAAAAAATTGTCGCAAAAATTTTGAAAATTTTCTGATTTTTTGAATTTCCATCCAAAATAGCTGGTTAACGAACTTTATGTTTTTTTTTTGTTCCTAAACAGGTGTGCCAAAGCACAATCCAATCAGATTAGTCTTTCAAAAGTTATCCGGTATACAGACGACGACAGACAGACAGATGGACACCGCCGCAAACCCGGTTTTTTCGGATTCAGTAGGTCTAGAAACGTGGAGATTCAGAAAAATCCACGATAGTCAATTTTCACATAAAAACAGTACCCTCTCATTATGATGAGAATGTAAAAATGAAGAAAATAAAAAGCTTTTTTCAGAAATTTAGTTTACAAATTAGTTTTTGAAAAATGCAAGAAGTTTTTGAAATTTTTTTGTACAAAAAATATTTTTTCAAAACTGCGTCCTATTACAAAAAATTAAAAGAAAAATTATTTGAGGATTTTACGTTCAACGCCTAAGAGAACAGATACTAGAATTTTCATCGAAATTACTAATAATAGCTGAAATTCTTCAGATAATTTCACATGGATTTGCTCTAAAATGCCAAACATATAGACGTTCACTTACTAGTGTGCATACTATTATACAATATCAAAAATTATCTCGTAGCAGTCCTCACAGTACCCAGTAATTTTTAGTAGTTATACTATTTTTGATGTGTAAGAGTACTATGATCTACTAATACCTACTTGCTACTACCTTCCAATAACCAGCAGTGCCTAGCAGAATGAATGATTTCTACCAGTACCAACTAATATCTTCTTAGTTCCGTTGATCCCTATACTAGTACCTACTTGTACCTGGAAGCATTTATTGATGTTTTCTAGTACTCACAAGTATGAACTAGTACTAATTTTGAGTACAAATTTTAACTACTAATTTTGAATATTAGTACCCATTACTATATACTAATATCTAGTACCTAATAATGTCCTACTAATACCTGCTGTTCCCTTCTAGTAACCACTAATTCTGAACTGTACAAACTAGGTTTTACTAGTTTTCATTATACTAGTATACGCTATTATCTGCAGGGCTCAACTAACTAGTACCTACTTTTAAACACTAATAAATAGCTTTTACTAGAATATATTAATACCCAGTAGTTTTCACTAGGATACACTGACAGAATCCATTTAAAAAATCGTGCAGGCTGGCCGTGCCAATGACAGATATTTTTTTAAATTAAGATAGCGGTAATTTTCCATTTTTACGAATATTTTAAAATTGTAAGGGTAAAATGAGTTTTTTGCAAATTTTACATTGAAAACCGTGCAATTTTAGCAATCTTAAAAGTATTGAAGTTTTTCATATTTCAGCCTATCCCATCTTTTGCACTTTTTCAAAATCCACAAGCAATTCAAAAATAACAAAAAATGGTAAAGTTGTTCCGATACTTGTTGTTGGTTCTTCAAGAAAAAAACATTCTTTTCAAAACTTTGCAATTTTGTAGATTTTAAGGTTTTTCTTTATCCAGTTTGTCATGTTTTTCTCACTCTTCCAAAATCGATGAGAAAAACGAAGCAAGAATAAAAAATGACGAAGCTATTTTTCGATTTAAATAAAAATTAAAACACAAGTCTGAACATTTTAAGTTATCCTCTAAAAAAAAATTTGGCAGCTATGATAATTATATTTGACTTTTGACAGGATCATTTCAACGGTTAACTCGAAAAGTAAATAATTTCTCAGTCCGCCTTGATTATATGTATATTACTTATTACTCCTGAAAATTTAAGAGAAAGAAAAGGTAGCCGTTTCGAGAAAATTTCTTGTTTTGGTTTTTCAAAAAATCGAATCACCTTCACCATGTGTTATTCTTTCCTAAAATTATTTTCTTCTCGTGGAAATAATAAAAAATACCAAATGGTGAATGCATGGTGAGCAGACTATATCTGACTTATTATGCCTAACAATTTCATGAAAAAAGCATGGCGTTTTTTTGAACAATTTCTTATCTTTTTTTAACAAATTAAAATAACTTTATTATTTTTTATTTTTTGTGGATTTTGAAAGAGCGAAAAAAATTTAAAAACTGAAACAAGAAAAACCTTAATATCTCAAAAACTGCCAAAATTGCGACTTTACTTTAAAATAAGCTAAGAACACTTCAAAAAATGATAATTATTTCCGAAGTTATTACAGTGTTTTGAAAACAACGAAATTGTACGCTTTTTTGCAATATTTTTTTAATAAAGTGACATTGTGCCTTCAATCTGGGCTTATTAGAAGCAGAATTTTTGTTACGTATCGAACACTTATGATAAAAAAATTGCATGTTAATATTATGAAAATGAAGGGACTTTAGCAATACTTGAAAAATAGGCGTGTATAGATAATTTCCAACGTTACTGTAATTTATGAAATGGCCTCTTTCATTTACAGTGAATATAAAAAAAAATAGCGTCAGAGTGCAAATTCTTTGAAATATCTTTAAAAATTTTCGTTTTAAGAACTTTAAATTTAAAATTGTGCCATAAAATAAAAAAAAAAGAATTTATAATGTTTAGTTTAAGAAATTTTAAATCATAAAATCGTTCAGCTATGGATTTCTAATCCCAAATCGATTAATATAATTCAATTATTCATTTTGGAGGTTTGCAGAAATATAAAAGTTTAATTTTCAAGTATGTTTATATATTTAAATTGGAAATTAGGCAAATTGTCAAGCACCGTAATTTAAAATTCCCTAAAGTTGAAATACTTACATTCTGATGGCTCAAATATTAAATTAAAAAAATGTAAGAACTTTGATTTTTAAGTTCACAATTTTGAGTTGCATGAAGAGGAATCTTACAAGAACTTTATGAACTAACTTTTTTCCTTCAAAGGCAGTTTTAAAAACCCATATTTCTTCCCTAAGTGTGAGGCATCTCGAGGTAAAACCCAGAAAAGCGAGGAAATATCGCCGGAGAAATTTAATTGAATATTTTCGCAGGAAATATTTGCCTCTATTTATTTTGAAAAATAGATTGGATGTGCTGGGCGATCTGTAATCGGTCCGAGAATGCAACGAAAGGACTTGGAAGGAGAGAAGAAGAAGAGGATCAATGTTCGTACAATGGGAACCCGAACGAATTAAGCATCCCGCGCACGAAGCAATTAATTGCTGCTATTTGAATTAATTGGTGCAGTTTGGTTGCGATCTTGGAGAATACGCGGCCATTACAATTTGTCCTATCGACTCTTCCTTGCCAGGGAATATATGGCCTGGTTAATTAATTCGAATTTAGGTGCCCGTCAAACGTTAACAGTCACACTTCTAATGGCGTTCAATATTGCTCTGATCAAGGAAATTCAATTAAGGAGCCTTCTGTTTTGTCATCTTCCAGGCGTGCAGATTTTATAACAGGCTTATGCATCACGACTGACTGTCAAACGTAAAATCTCTCGCGTATATCACATTTGTTTTATTGTAGGCTTTTCAGATTTTTTAATAGAAAGCTTCATATTATTGTTTACTATTAAGAATCAAACCGTTGTAAATTGAGTAATTTTTTACTAAAACTGAAATTCAGCCTGATCTGGGACTAAATTTAAGTCAATCCAAGACTTCCACAAAAGCAGGACTTTTTTAGGATAAAATTAGGCCTTCATTACACTCATTTTAAGTCTTCTAGTGACAAGTTTTAAGCCCTATGGTAGCTGGCTTACATGTCTCCATCCTAGGCTAGTCTTTAGCGGGACTGATCATCCCATTTTTGGTCTTGAATCAAGACTTTGTTTTTGTATAAATTCGATGATACCAAGTTCAGCAAATAATGTAACTAAAAGTATCTGCATGCAGAAATGAAAACAAAAGTAAATTTTTACAAATTAAATGATCTCTTCCAAACGAAATCAATGAATAATAGATTGAGAATTGTTTGATACGCGTTTCAGAAATCGCATTGAAATTCCCGCAACCAGACGAGGAAGCGGCGTCAGCGATTGAGAGGTACCTATTCGTGTAGGTGAAATCCAAGGCAAACTGAGGGAAAGAAAGCACCGAGAATGCACCTCAACTGTGAATGGCGGAAGTCTGAGTTCGACATGAGGTATGCTTTCATTTAAATATTTATCTACGCATCTTTGCATCCTTTAACGGTATTCGATAGCTTGTATTGGCAAAGTATTGGAGATATTCGATAGAACAGGTGACTTCCTTCCGTCCATCGCAATCCGTTATTCCTCGATAAATTATTCGTATTTCCATTTACATTTTTTTTTAATTTTCCAAGTATGCCACTTTATTATACAATGTATTTACCCAGAAATGTATTTACTTATCTCTTAAAGACAATGATTTTAGTGAAATTTAAGAATTTTCCCTTTTAAATAAGCCCAAAAAACTGAAAAAATATGAAACAATTGCACTTACAGCGCAGAGCGTTAGCTGTAAAAAATGTTGTACAAGTTTAGTATCCAAATGTACAAGAAATCTGATGGGAACATTTATCAATATACATTAATTTCTCTTTTCATATAAGAACCGTTTGCTTGTAGACTCTAACTTGCAAGTACACATGCGGAAATAACTTTGCTGCAGCTTTTCGAAGATCATTATTAATGAAGCAGCATTCGCTGTTCGACAAGATTATCCCAGTGGTAACGAGTATATTGAGAAAGGTCAAGGTTCGTGTTACGTCGCTGGGAGAGTCAAGACCAGTGGCGATGTTTGACGAGTAATTGCCTCTTTTACTCGTGAGACCATCAAATGATTGATTTCCTTTGTGCCTCGATTACAGAGAGACAGCGAGAGGGAGATTGCATTTAAGGTAAATGAAGAGCTCCTTCTTCTGTTTGCTTTCGAGGCGATTTTCTAGTTTCAATCTCATTTCATTCTTGAAAAACAAAGTCAATTATCATGTATGCAAGACACCTTAAAAAAAAGTATTGCAGTCTTTTTCAGTGTGTTATTTGAAATTAAATCACAATCAATGGTCAATAACGACCCCCTCCCCTCATTCCGCCCACTCAGCTGATCTTCTACCTTTTACCTTGTTCCCGTACCCTTTACCATCACCATCCAAATCTATTTCTTTCATCTCATCCCCCGTCAGCTTATTTTTTCAGATTCCTCTCACTCCCACCATTCCTCACCCTGCTCACCTGTCCTATGGCTCTCCAATCACACCCCTCATCTCTTTCTTCTATCCTCGCCGCTTTATTCCCTTCCCCTTCTCTAGCCGAATCCCTCAACACTCGCCTGTTCTTTGCCTTTACCCCTTCCATTCAACTTCTCTTTTATCTCCTACTTTGTTCACTTGACCCTTTGCTCTCAACTCCTTACCCTATCTATTTACTACCCCTTGTTCCTCACAACTTGCCTCTATTCCTATCCCCCCTCATCTGATCTCTTAACATTAGCCTGCCCCCCACCATTCTCCTTCCTCTCACCATTCAGCCCCCATTTTCCGTGCAAACTAAAAACGCAGTATGTGCACTCAGGTTGATTTCAAGTTAGAGGGAAGAATCGTAACTACATGTAAATATGGTTTTTGCTTTTCATGAAAATTCAAGCTTATTTATACAACAAAGTAAATAAAGTAAGATAATAACATGTGGTATATGCTTTGATAAAAAATACTATTAAGGTTTTGCTTGTGTTAACTCAAAGCAATTCAATTTCGTCTCAGACAATAAAAAAATTAAATATAAAATTAAAATTTCTTTATTCCAACTGAATACATTTTTTAATTAGGTGGCAAAATCCTTTTCTCGTAACATCTTATCAGCGAACAATAATTGTTTATTTTCTAAACAAATTCACAACTTGTCAACGAATGGATGTCGCTTTTCTACAAAGTCGATGACTCAGGAAGGACCTCATTGATTAGAAGTATTTATCTGGAGATAAGATATGTTCTTTATTTAAATACATTTTATAAAACAATGCTAATTTTCTGAGTTTTTAGACAATATATTTCATTTTGCCGGCGGAACTAACTTTAATCTTACATTTTTAATATGAATTTTTTATTATTTCGAACAATTATTTTTAAATTGTCGATTTTGTCGAATAATTGAAGTAATTCGCAGCCGACCCTGCTCTAATTTCAGGTTGGTGCAACTTTCAGATTGTCAATTTCCACATCCATTTTCTCGCACCTGGATAATTTTTTTTAATCAAACTTTTCTTTCGTCTTTAAACAGTGATTTTGATTTTACCGAAAGTTTTTTCGCTTCGCTGAGAAATGCCCATTTTGTCGTTTATATATTTCTGTACTGCCACCGTTCAGTTATAACATGAAAGTGTGATCTATAGGTACGTCAGTTGATACACCTACGCTTTCTCTGTTCTCAGCATGAGCAGTTGAGTACTGACTGTGCTTGATATATTTTAAGAATTTTCGTTCGCCCCGTGTTAATAAAGAAATGTATTACTATCAAAATGATAATAACGTAGAATAATAATTATTATTATTACAATAAACTTCTGAACAAATGCTACTTTCAAATTTTTGTATTTCAACTATTTCAAATTTTCAAACAATGAAGGTATTTTTCAAGGTCACTGACATATTTATTTCAATTTCAACTGTTTTCCTTTTTAACAAATAACGTTATTTTTGCAATAATTATATCTTTTCTTTTATTAAAGGTCTTTGTTCTTTGAATGTATTAATATATTTCATCAACTTTGTACGAGTTGTATGGAAAAACTTTTGAAGTCATAATATTGATAAATTATGGACAAGTAAGGATAGGTGTTCAATACGAAACCCAGGCTGGAACATTAATTTTAAAGATAACAATGCCATCACATGAATTATATTAGCAACTTATCTTATATCTTATACTTTCTTAATATGTACATTGCAAATTTATTCAGATGGTACTCGTTTCCCTTCTAAGAAAAAGTATTAAAAATTATAAAAGTTGATAGATTCTCTATCCAGACAAAACATGATATTGAATAAAATTCTCTACATTCAGTGAAAATTCAATCAAGCACATTTGATACAAATCCTACCAAATAGAATCAAACAAACTGCACGAATTGAATTTGATAAAAAAAATAAAATATCGCCTCGGCTCATTTTCAGGGCGATGCTGAGGGGCTCCTACCATCTAGAGCGGTGGAGGTTCTAATTCAGAACTGCCAAGAGAACAAGATTCCTCTGCTATTGGACTGTG
The DNA here is from genome assembly GCA_011634705.1 of Andricus grossulariae. Lineage (NCBI taxonomy): Eukaryota > Metazoa > Arthropoda > Insecta > Hymenoptera > Cynipidae > Andricus > Andricus grossulariae. The sequence goes on along the minus strand of JAABKJ010001122.1, from coordinate 4,761 downwards.
ACGCAAACTCCTACCATACAGTATGGGGAGCACAAACATTAACGGCAGAGAAAGAGATTTAATTGAATACCTAGCTGGTACTTAGCTGGAGATTCTCAATCAATGATACTCGCACATTCCAGGATATAAATAGGAGTGAGGTTCTTGATTTGACTCTTTACTCGGGAAAACTGAAGAGCAAGATAGTGGGCTGTAGAGTCTCCGGTGAGGAGTCTCTCTCAGATCACAAATATATCTTGTTCCGGTTTGCCCTAGGAAAATCGGTGGTTTCAAAGATCAGAAACCCCAGGAGTTAGAACTTGCCGTGGATTTTCTGCGAAAGGCTCTGATTACATCATATGAGAACAATTGCCCTACAATACAATTAGGTCTAGGAAAGAAGCAGAATGGTGGAACACCCATCAGGATAAACTCCGTAAAAAACTATAGCGTTGTAAAAACATGGCAAACAGAACTGAATTACCTCCAGACTGGGATATCTATAAGGCGGCTAGGTATGAATACAATGAAAACTTAAGAATTTACCAACAGGAAGATTGAAGGGTTTCTGCATGGAATTCAAGAATATTCCGGACACAGCTACGCTCCGCAAGATCCTGGCAAAAATCCGAAAGCTCTTCTCGGGCTTATAAGGCTCAATGATAGTGAGTATGCCGACTGAGAGAAGAAAGGCCGAGGCCGAGAATTTCGCCGACAAGGTAGTTGATATCAAGAAAGTGTAATGGGCCGTTGGGCCATTCTGTTCCTTTAAATCACCAGGGGCGAATGGCGTCTATCCAATGCTGTTATAAAAGGTAATTGATTTTGCCTTCCTCTCACCTACGAAACTTTTTAGGGCAAGCATTACCCTAAAACATGTGCCATCAGCATGGAAGGACGCAGTGTGGCCTTCATTACCAAACCTGGGAAGGAGAGTCACATTGCTGCTGAAGATTTCCGGCTGATAATTTCAACGTGCTTCATTCTAAAGACCCTAGAGAAGCTGATCGAGATATATATCAGGGATGAGGTGCTTCTAGCCTCCCCGCTGCACGGAGGACAGCACGCCTCTCAGGTAGGCTGCTCTGTAGAAACTGCGCTCTATGCTACCGTGGCAAAATTGGAGCAGCAGCTGAAACACGGAGGGTATGGTGAAGCATGCCTTTAGCAATACCCTTCCAGAAGTCATCTGTCGCAAAGCTTCAAGGTGTGGCATACCAGAACAGCTAGATAGGAAGCATGGCCACAGGCTACACGAAGCCAGATGGGGCGCAGGCCTAGTCAGGGGAATAGTGCCGCGGGGATACCCATAGGGGGTGTTCTGTCAACCCTTTTTGGTGCATTGCAGTGGACGGAATCCTTAGTAGGATAAATAAGAAAGCGTATTATACACAGGAATATGCAGACGACTTTGTAATCGTAATCAGGAAGGCTTATCTGGAAACGTTGATGGGTCTTAGAAAGTTAGCGCTGTGCATCGTACAGCTCTAGCCTGGTCGGCTCAAGCGATGGACCGCCTGGTAAGAGCTGAAAGATAGACTTGGGGAACTAGACACACTAGACTCCCAAGTGATATCAGCACACTCCCAATTCTAGAAATAAGGCAAGACAAAAAAAAACAAAGCGCTTCCACTTTACCAAGTTTTTCCGCGTATGCATCCTATGTAGGGATAAGTGGAAAGCAAATGGTAACCCTCTCCTCCAAGGAAACATCTGGTACACCGACAGCTCTAAAGAAGAAGGCGTCAGAACCAGGAATCTATGAGAGCACGGGAAGGATGAGGATACGGATACCACTTGGGCGGCATTCACCGTCCTTCAGACGGAGTTCCTGGCCGCCCTTCGCTGTGCTAAGACATTAATGGAAGAAAACGCTGATGGTAGGCAGATTAAAATCTGCTCGGACAGCCGAACAATATTGGGAATAATACATCAAACCAACTTGCAGGAAAAAACAACGTGACCCTCATATGGATTCCTGGTCACACAGAGATCAAGGGAAACGAAAAAGCACACCAGCTGGTGAAAAGCGACGCAGAAAGTAATTATATAGGACCGAAACTAGAACTGGGGCTAGCGTCTTGCTGCATCGGAATGGCTGTAAAAATCTGAATCTAGACGAAGCACCGGGAATACTAAGAAAATGCCTAGGGTTGTCGACAGGCGAAAGCCATTCTGGGGTATACGTACAGGTTGGACAGAGCCAGGGAAATCCTGGGATTTCCCAAGAAAGACCTGAGGTTAGTGGTTTAGATCAGGCCTGTCCAAACTGGGGAAATCGACTCATTTGTCACATGGGATTTTAACACCACCACCGATCTCTACTCATTCAACTTCACGAGAGCGATCACCCCCCAAGCCTCTGGACTCGAGAAGAGGGAAGTGGTGGTGGAATTCGAACATGTGGCAAATGAGTCGATTTCCCCAGTTTGCGCAGGCCTGGTTTAGATGCTTACAGGGCACAACCACTTATACTATCACATGCACAAAATGAGGTTTAAGCCGACGGCAAAGTGTAGGAAACGTGGCAGAGACGGCGAAACATCTCTGCATGTCTTATGCCAGTACCCAACATTACCTAGACTTAGGCAGCAAACCCTTGTGGTCTACTTCATAGAACCTAAGGAATGAATACGCGAACAGTGACTGACATCATGGGCTTCACCAAGAAATATAGAATCAAATACTGAGAGAGATTAGTTGAGGGCGTGACACAATAGGCTTCATAGCTTGAGCGCCAGAAATGACCTTTTTGTGGCTTCCTGCCCGTCTATAAACTTAACCTAATCAAAGAATAGCAAGTAAGTGGTACACAAAAAAACTAGGAGTGAATTTTGTTGCGCGTAATTTTGTATTTTTATCTACTGGTTCAGGCAGAAGACAAATATCATCCTTATTAGGATGTAAACTGTCTGCTATTACCTATTCATATGGGTAAACAGTAAATATTACCGTAAGTAGGGTGTAACTGCCATTGTACGCAGACACAAGGCATTATCTACAGTTTCCTTAGTTTTTTATTATTTGGGAAGCGATGTGCTCCTTTACTTTAACACTCAAATTGCACATACATCGCAGACGTCGCTGTCACTAGCCGCCACTAGCGCCCCCAGTGGCCGCAAGTGTTAGTCACTTTTCGAAAATCAGCTGTATTTGCAAGGTTAGCGGGGAATTCGTTAACATTGACAAACATCCTCACAACGTGGGCAAACACAGAAAAATACATGAGATGCCAGGGTGAAGATTACTTACCTGGGGCAATTTTTGTTGCAGGTAATCTATACCCTGAAATCTGGGTAAAGATTACACTTAATGTTTTCTGTGATAAGAAGGCTAATTATAAAACTCTTTTTTAATGTTGTTACTCATAAAAAATACTACAGAACTTTTGCTTTTAAACCTAGTCACTTTTTCCCATTATTCAGTTTGTGCTGGTATCCACCTCGTGCTGACTTCCCTGTTTATTTATTAAGTTATTTTTTGGTAACATTGAACATTACTTCCGATTTTTCAAAAATTGTATCGAATGCTGTAAGATGCTGGATATAATTTTTAAATAGAGTCTTTATTGATTTTATGATTATTAACATAATGATGAATATTTTCATCAATCCGTTTCCAATTAGTCTATCGGTTTGCTTAAAAAAATATGCAAATCGGATTAAAATTGCCAGGTTAAGAATACCACATGAATTGTTTTTTCTGAGTCTTAATGTAATACCTGAAAGTAGCAGTGAAATTATACTTTCTTTTTACGCTTTAAACCTATAAATTAAAAGATAAGGAACATTTTTTTATAAATCCGTGCTCAATATCCTCAACAATTCTTCTGGTAAATTTCAAGTTAAACCATCATGTCTTAGGCTCGCTACGAGTCTACAAATATTAAAATTTTATGCAACTTTTGAGTATAAAAGTATGAAAGGATCAATAAATTGACTTATGATTTTTTGAACAAAATCTAGGAAGTAAAAAAAGTATACTTTTTACCTGTTAAACTCAATGTTTCGCATAAAACGAAACCTCGGAGTTAGCATCTAAGTTCCCTCGATGTGTTGTATTTTTTGTATGTTTTCTTATGAGGGAAAATAACAGTTTTTAAATGATTGAGAGAGTTGAGCAGAGACTACCAGGATTAACCTTCCTTTCGTTATAATTAAATTTTATTGATCTAGGACCGGGGGAAAAGAACATTTTTACTTTGTAAATAGGAGAGGGATCGTCGACTTCCCAACACTGTTAGGAAAATCTGTGTTAAATTTAATACAAATTTATATGAAGTCATTTGCATACACGGTAGTTAGGATTTAATATACATTATAGTATGAACAGCTGTACACTTTATATTAAATATAATATACAGGTCGGTATAGCAGCTTGCTTGAAAACTCAAAGTGCTCTTATTACTATGCCTTATCAAATATTCGCAATTGATGTAATAATCTAGCATTCGTCGATTAAATTGCTTTTTATGATCAAAGTGCAACGTTCAAAATTTGCCCTGAATGGTAAAAATTTAATGTGAGTGCAGTTGATTGTAGGTTAGGTCTGTCATTTATTTACGTAATAGAACTTTTTAACTTGAAATCCAATTTTATTTTTGATTATTTGTAAGAAGCTATCATGTTTTATTATTAAGAGTCGAAAATTGCTGCTAATCTTATTTTAATTTTGTGTAAAATGTAATTATCTGAGCGATTATCAAGAATGTATATGAAATTTAATAAACACGTACCTAAATAGCGATTTCATATGCTTGAGATATTAATTTTAATATACATT
>JAABKJ010001121.1:0-31587 GCA_011634705.1 Andricus grossulariae | reverse complement strand
TCATAATTAACCCTACAGTACAGTCGCTAATGACCCTGGCAGTTGATGCGACTATAAACATTCAACTAATAAAAAAACTTCAAGTAATGAAAAGCCAATCAAGTTTCAAACAATAATGATTTCAAGTATTTTTGAGATATATCGTTACTTTTTTTTAACATAACTTCATGTCTTAACGCTTTCTTTATGTTCATAATTAATTGTTGAGACGAAATATTCGCTCCATTGTTTTTTCTGTTGCATATGTATATTCAAGTGGAGAATTATCTTAAGATTGAATATGGAATTATACATTACTTATGCAACAATCAAGTCTTCGCGTCATGAATTTTGATTTACCTCGTTCAAAAAAGAAAAAAAGATGGTTTTTTCCTAAATTGCTCTCTGAATAAGTGAGTTTATCTCAAATTGAAAATGCGCATGAATTTTCTGATCAGTCATTGTAGGCAAAGTTGGATGTGATTGACGTGTATTGAGTAGTAAGTCATTCATATTAGAGAAGATATACATAGTGATAATTAGAAAGCAGCTGATTATACATCCCTTGTGGCACATCAAATCATTAAGTCTTAATTTACTCATATTTATTTATAGGTCAAGAAAGATAAATTCTTATCTACCAAATGGCAATTTGAATAAAAAATTAGAGTGCAGATCTTTTTTTCAATGAAATTAATTGAGTCGAAAGATTGCTCTAGTTTTTATTTGTCAGAAGTTTAGAAGCGTTAAAGCTTTAAACAGTTGAGAGCTTTTAATAATTTATAATTAAGGAAAATAATTGAATATACTATAGAATAATAATAAATAATATATATATATATATATAATTTAAGAAAGCTTAATTTTTAAACGATTTTTGGAATTGATTAATTTTTAACCCTTCAAGTTTAAATTAAATCATTTTGAAAGATTTCAATTAGAAATATCCAATTTTTAACTTTTTTATAATAATTTAACTTTATAGTTTCATAATATTTACTCAGAAAAAAAGTTGGCTTGAAACAAAACCATCGTCCTCTTGTGTGTTTTGTTTTGAAACACATACATATTTTTCACACAAACAAAATTATTTACCTGGAAGATTAGATAACGTTTGTCTGTCGCAAACAAATAATGTTTGCTGTAAAAAGATTCTTTTTGAGGCAAATGAAAATCCGCTTAACCTTAAATTTAAGAGGAAATTCCATTTGTGTCAAGAGATATCGTTTTGACACAAGAGGAAATTTCTCTGAGTGATTTAAAATTCTTTAATTTTTAACAGTGAATATGTGAGCAATCTTTGTTTTGACATAAATCACATTTTTAGGTAAAAAAATATATCTTATCGCTTTGAATGTCACCATACTACATGATATAATATTTAATAGTCATATATTTATCATCTTTGAAATTTCTATAATTTCAATTTATATTTATAGTTTTCAATGCGCAATATTTTAAGACAGTTTAATTTTCGAGGCTTTGAAAGTCAAGCTTTTTTTTGCATCAAAGACAAGGAGGTCACAAATGGACGTCGAAAATAAATTTGACTTTTTTTTTAATTAAGGGGCCTTTTTTTATTTATTTATTTTTTTTAATGAAAAAGAAGCTTATGTACTTTTCTTTAAGTACCTTCAGGTTAAAAAATTAACATTTTAGTTTTTTTTTGTAAAAATAAGCATTCAGTAGGTTTCGAGCGGATACTTTCTTCTTCAACGATTTGTAACTCTTTTAATATCAATTAATGTTCTTTTCACTGCAGTTAAGATAGGGTTCTTCATGCTCTTTCTATTGCACATAAGCATAATTCATGACCTGGAAAAATGTTTGATAACCGGGAAATGAACACAAATTTATTTTTGTTTTTTGAAGCCACCCTGCAAATTTTTAGATTTATATTGAAATTTATATTGCCAATATTTTACGATAATTTTTAATTGATAGCCTTAATGATTCAACAATTTTAAATTGAAATAGGAGAGACCACACTAAAGTAGATAATTAACATAATTGTTAATTAAAAGCACAAATATACCTAAAATAATTACTTATAATTTTAATGTATTACCACATTATAGAGTCCTAACTATTTATTAAATTAAATGAATTGTTTTACATACATTAGTATTTTAAATGAATGATTATCTACTGTAGGGTCATTATCTATCGTAGTGCGGTCTCCCTATTTCCGAATCGATAATAGTTTTAAATTCAAATATTAAAAGTGTGAGGACAATTTCACTATTAAGTCTTTCCAAATTGCAAAATTTGATATTAAAAGCCTAGATATTCAGTTTCATTATTAAATAATTTTATATTTAAATATTCCAAATTGTTTGGTTTCAATTTTAAACTTAGAAAATTGTCTGGTTTTTTAAATTCTTCGAAATCGCAGAATATATGAAATTCAGACTTGATAGTTGTACAATTTCCAGTTTAAAATATTTGTAATTCAAAAATCTTGAATTAAGTGCCTCCAGAGAAAAAATTTAATATTAAATGATAATTTTTTTATTTATAATAATAATTTTTAATTCTATAATTTTAGAAGCTGTGACTTTGAAGCAATCAATTTATTTTTAATTTCAAATTACCAAATTTTAATCGCTTTGCATTAAAAGTTATTAAATTCAAAAGTTTGTTATTTTTAATTCTTGAATTTTGAACGCTTTTGATTACAAATTATACAATTTCAATTCCTTTGAATTTTAAATGATCCATTTTTCAAAATTGTAATATGAAATTATTCAATATAAACGTTTCAAAATTATTCTATTTTCGAAATTTTAATCTGAAGTGATACAATTTCTACTCTTTTCTAATGAAATTGTCCAATTAAAAAAATGTATAGTCTTTAATTTTTCAATTTTGAGAAGTGCTGATTTAAAATTTGTCAATTTCACGCTTTCAATTTCAAATAATTCAAACTTAAACGCTTTTATTTAGAAATTATACAATTTAAATTTCTTTTCATTTCATTCGAAATATTCTCCTTTTTCAAAATGTCACCTAATCTAAATATATTTAATTTGGAATGTTTTCAATTCAAAATTCACCAATATATTTTTTTTTATTTCAAGCGCTTTCAATTACAAATTATCAATTATTGTTTCAAAAAATGGAAAAACTCCTGATATTTTCAAAAATTTGTGAACAATGGATTTTTAATTTGTTTATATTTTTAATATGAGGAAATAATAAAGAAAAAATAAAAATATCATTTAAGGAAATGCAAAAATATTTCTTATAGACCATATCCCAATTCGAAATTTGGAAAGTGTCATAAATAATTTGGTATTCTTTGGAATGTGTCGAAAAGAAACTGGGTCGGATTTTCGATTCAGTAATTATTTGGTCAATATAAGAAGAGGTTTGACCGATTAAACCGGATGCACGTGGAGCGCCACGGTACGTGTTGGTTTGCAAAAAAAAGTCCTTTCAGACGTCCAGATACGTAAGCCGATATCCAAACTTTCGCGATTATAACCAGTCAATGGAAAACTTAATTCCGGTTCAATCTGGTTTTAATTTATTTTTGATTGCCAAATGATATTTTTATGAAACCTGTTTATCGAAAAAATATCCCAAAACGTATATATAAACCCAAGCCTTATACTTTCCGATACAAAAAGCAGCACTAAAATCCTACAAATTTTATCATATTTGTAAAAATGTTGTAAAAAATTTTATTTTTACGCAGAAACCTGAAATATTTTTGAATGAGATATATGCAAATATTTTTTTATCGATAATACAAACTCAGGGGATACAGGGAATTTTATTCATCCAGGAACAAGTTGAGGTGTTTTTTTGCAAATTCGTTTATAAACAGCATTGCAGATAAATTGAATTTCAAAAGTTTTAAGCTTTGCATTGTTTAATATTGATGACTTTAAACCTAAAAAGTTTAATGTTTAAACTGACATTTAATTTTCAAACTAAATTTTCAACTTGAAAAGGTTGAAAATATTCGTCAATCCAAATGTGCTTATTATTGAAAACTTTTAGATAAAACAGTGCAGTTTGAAATGATTTAGTTGTGAATACTGCACACTAAATGGTCGATTTCGAATTTTAGCAACTGATGATTTGAAATTCATTAATTTGGAAACATTTACTAAAACTGTTAATAGTAGAAAAAAATGCAGGAGAACTTTAAAAGAAAAATTAAAAAAGCAACAAAATTTGTTTTCTTTACCTAAAATATATAAATGTACACTTTTCAATATTAAGTATTGGGGTGAATTACATTACTTTTAATTCAATATATGGGAAAAGTAAAAAAATGTAATCGGTGTAAAAAGAGTGAACACACACTACATCTGAAGGTATAAATTTGATCTGCTGCAGAATGCTCTATAAGAGTCTTTAATAGTATTTTGTTCCTTGAATACAGTTTCAGCAAAAAAAAAATATCTTCAGATTTAGTATGCAGAAAAAAAAACAAAAAAAAAACAACAAATTAAAAAAAGGCTCTTATTTTGAGGTATAACAAAATCTTACGGAAACAAAAGAAATGCTTTTTTGGAAGCAGTAAAACGAAAAGGGGATTTTTACGAGTTAGCATTTTGACGTTGATTGGTAGGGGGAAGATAAAAGTCAAGTGCCGTTTTGCAATATTTCAAATATAGCCCACTTATTTGATCCTAAAAATATAATCATAACCGGTTTCGGTCTTGGCTTCTGAATGTAGCGGTGCTTGAATTGGGTATACGAAATCGCGTGAAAATTGCAAAGTGATGATGCACATTACGTGTCGAAATTACGCCATCGGTTATGATTCTCAGATGCCCACCACTTGCATATGACTAACATTCGAAGGCCATTGTCAAAGATTTTTAAGGATACTATAATCACACTTTTTCAAAATAAATTATTTTTAATTTCCAGAGGGGCTCGATCAAATTGATAACTGAAGACAATTTAAATTTTTATAATTTGTCCATTAATCACTCATCCACATTAAACCCAGACAATAGATACTATGTTTAAATTGCAGGTTTTATACGTGTGTTTTGCAATACCTTATGCACTCTTAAATTATTCATTACTTATAAATGCATATATAATTATTAATCCCAGGTCTTTATACCTATAATTTTACCATTAAAAAGATACTTTACATAATTTCTGTTTAAAAAATTTCTTATATCCAATAATTTTTTTTTGAGCGAAAGGAATTTTTCCTCATCCGCAGTTGTTATTAAAGTTATGAAATAAATCTTTTTTTCTCTAAGGTTTGAAACGGGGGGATAAGATCATGATTAATTGTTACAGTCATGTTCATATTTATCACATTTTTTATTGACATTGAACGTAATTGCTATCAGTAATTATGTAAATTTGCAAGTTTGTAACATTGTACAATTGATTTGTGGTACATAAAACCTATATTTAATTCTATTCTGAAAAAATTATTTCAATGACACGTGTTTTAATTCTCATTACCACGTCATGAGCCATGACATACTACACTTTGTGAACCAATCAGTATCTATTTCTACATTACTAGTGTCTAAAACCAGTAACTACTGGGTAAAACCAAAAACATTAATTTCTATCGCAGAGGTGCATACTGCATACATACTTGAAAAAATATCATGATAATTAATATGCTTTTAATTTTTACGGCTTTGAAATGAAAATTAAATTTATCAAAAGAAGTCGGAATTTACAAACTTCATTTTACGATTTCATGAATAATTTTACGAGTTGATGAACGATTTTAACAGTTTCTTCAATCTATTACTAAATATGCTATATGTATTTTTTCGATTCAGGAAAAAATGCCCACTAAGTTACAAGATTCTGTTGATTTTTACCATCCTCTTTGAAAATGTAAAATAAGTTTAAAATTAACAAAATGGCGTCGCTTTTTTTGAAAATCTAAAAAGTCGATTTTCACAAAAATGCGGGCTGAACCAGTTTTGTGGTCAGGAGAATTTTGTTCTCATAAAATTTTTCACTTCCAAGTTTAAAAAAATTTTAAACCTAAATTATAAGATAAAATTTTTTATAACACTTTTTTATTCCATTTTTTGTACCAACTGCTACAAACTTTCGATTTTCAAACTCCAGACATTTTCCAGGTCAATTAAGAAAAATTGTAGACCTCATTAAAAAAAAAAGAATGGAGACTTATGAGAAGATAAGAATATGTGACCGTCCGCGAAGAAAAGGACCTAACACGCGGTAGCTTTATTTTAAAAGAGGAGCGATTGAAGAGGCGGTCCAACACAGGAACTCCATAAAAGGGCGTCACTTTGCAGTTTAATAACAATTCTAATTCTTTAGATATAGGAATAATATTTTTATTATGTAAGAACAAATAAAAAACTATCGATTAGTGGAAAAAACTAAAAATCTATTTTTTCCGCATTAGGTCATAAAAGAAAACTAATTAAACTCTAATTTTGGAGGATTTAAGAAAATAAATAAACATTTTCTGAAACTCTAGAACTTTCAGCTTGGTGCTTATTTCCAAATTTGTAAATCCAATTCGAGATGCAATTAACTACAAATTCAAAATGGTTAGTGCTTTAAATTTTATTCCATGTCAAGGACATAAGAATTAAAATTCTAAAATTGAATTCAAAATACTTTACATTCAGAAATTAATCATATTATCAATTTCCTACAAATGCAATTTAATTTTGAAGTATTTTTAAACCTCAGGATTTTCTATATATTTTAAACTTTTTAAAAATTGAATAAAAAAAATTTTGTTATTCTACAAGATACCTAAATGCTTTTTTTTCTAGAATTACTTATCCTTGAAGCTGATCGCATTCCAATATTGTTTACAAGTTTTTTGAGAATACATAACTACAATATTGTTCATTATAAATTGTTCCCTTTGAAACTTATTTCTTTCCCAATTTTTCAATTTTAAGCGTTTCTTTTTTGAAATTCTCCCAGTTTGAAGGTTCAATCTGAAAATTTTCAAATGAAAAATTTATTAGCGTCTATTCCTCTTTTGTCATATCTTGCATCATTTACGAATAATTTGAAAATTTCATTTTCAGGAAAAAAGAAATTCTCTCGGCCACAAAAATGGTTAAATCCGCATAAAATTTATGGGATGCCTTTCTTATATTAGTAGATTTTTAAAAATATTGTCAAAAATAAAAAAGATGGGGTTTTGCAAAACATGTTTATTTTTTTCTTCTTCGTAGTTTAAAAACGAAAAAAGAAGACTTTTATTTTTTGTTATTTTTTTTAAGTTAAAAAAAAGCTGAGAGAATGCTTGCCCTGCAAATTTTCAAATTTGTTTCGTAAACGATGCTACAGAAATAGTTTAGCCCACGCAAAACTCACAGGATGTCTTCCTTATAGAAGGAAAAATAGAAAAAAAATTGAATAAAACTATAAGTTTGAGTCATCAGTGAAAATCGACTTTTTATATTATCAAAGAAATCATCGCCAATTTGTCAATTTTTAACTGTTTTAAAATTTACCGGTGGATTCAGAAAGGGGACGTTAAAACTCACCAAAATCCGGTGGGAAAATTAGAAAATCTAAATTATATAAAAATCTGTAGAATTTTAAAGAAAGAATTTGTGTATTTTTTTAAATAAACGTGAACGTTAAAATGCTCATTAAGTTGTTGAAAATGTTTATTTTTTTTTTTAAATCGGAAAAATACGTATTATATAATTTCCTGTGATAAACAACATATTTCGTCGCTGAGAGATTCTGTTACTTGAAGTGTAGAACACCTGTCTGATTCGAGATGGATTCGATCTTTATAAAAGGTTAAAGTCTTTCCCAGATTCTGTGTAAGAGTACAAAATAATCTTGCCAATATCGTTGATTGCCTATCAAAATCCAGAAAAAATTGCTACCGTGTGCGATTAGAGTTATTAAAGCTTTGGAATTATTTAACAACATACGTCACCCCGATTCCAATCGTCCAAAACAGTTTGATAACAATGAAGCCCCGCGACGTTTGTTGCGAAATTAAGAATAGTCAGTATCCATAAGGGAACGTCCATTAATTACGATAGGATGATTTTTGAAAGTTTAGACCCCCTCTCTTCTATTGTAAGGATTCGCAAGATTGTCCTGCCCCCCTCTCCCCATTTTTATGTAAGATCTTATATTTTTTACTCAATATATCAAAAATATACCAATTATTTACACTGTAAACGAGATTTTAAAAGATTTGAAAGAACTTTTATGGAATTTAAGGAGATTTTCAAAACTTTTAGGGATTTTTTAATATCAAATTGTCATTGCTCAACTTTAAGCACTTGAATTTAAATAACTTTAAGTTGGATCAGGGTGGCCACGGGTCAGGGAAAACCTGGAAATCAGGGAAAATTCGTTTTTTTTTTCGTTGAAAATTAATTTTTTTAACTGAAAATTTAATTATTTCAGTTGAAGATTCATTATTTTAGTTAAAAATTCATCTCTTTCGTTAAAAGTTCTATTTTATTTAAAATTGATCTTTTTTCATTGAAAATTTAACTACTTGAGTGAAAGTTGAACTACTTTGTTAAAAAGTTATTTTTTCTTGATTTAAGAATCATCTCTTGGGTTGAAAATTTAATTATTTTGTTGAAAATTCGTTTTTTTCTTTGTTGTTTTCAAACAAATTTTGGAACTGAAAATGTAACCTTTACATTTTTGGTTGAAAATTAATCTTTTTTAGTTGAAAATTCGTCTGAAAACTAATCTTCTTGGTTCGAAATTTCCTCTTTTTTTATTAAAAATGCAATTCTTTGTTTAAAAATTAACTTTTTTCGTAAAAAGTACATATTTTCGGGTTGAAAATACAACTGTTTCACAGAAAAATCGTCTTTTGGCTTGAAAATTCAACAATTTGGATGAACTTTTTTTCTTTTTTGACTGAATAAGTTTTATTTGTAGAAAATTCCTCTTTTCAGAAAGAAAAATCACAATTTCAGTTGAAAATTCATCTGTTTGGTTAAAATATGGAATATTTTGTTAAAAATTAGTTTTTTTTTCCAAAAAATTATTTTCTCATTGAAAATTTATCCTTTCAATTTTTTGTTGAAAATATGTCTTTCTTAGTTGAAAATTAAACTATTTGTGTGGAAATTCATTTATTTTATTCAAAATTTAATTATTTTTTTCAAAAATTGTCTTTATGCCTCGAAAAATTACACCATTTGGTTGAAAATAACCTATTTGGTTAAAAGTTAAACTATTTTGTCGAAAATAAGTCACTTTTGCTTTAAAGATCAACTATATGGTTAAAAATGCAACTATTCTGTTAAAAATGATTTTTTTTTAATTCGACTATTTAGTTAAAAATTCATATTTTTTCTTGAAAATTTGACTGTATACTACAAAATTCAATTATTTGGTCGAATATTCAACGGTTTTGTTGAAAACTCGTCCTTTCGGATTGAAAATTTATCTTTTATGGTATGAAAGTCATCTTTATCGACTGAAATATTTTTAATTTTAATCTCAAATTCTTTTATTTCATTTATGAAGTATTCGATGTTGGAAATGTTACAAAGTTAAAGCGCGGGTCTTTGAATATTAATGGTCAGAGAAAATGAAAAGTTGATCAGCGAAAAATCAGGGAATTTTGAAAATGAAGATTAAAAATTTATATAGGTATATTTTACAGAATTTGAAAATTTGCGATTAAGAATATTTCAAATTTCGATATATTTATTTTGAAGTGCTTTCAAATCTAAACTGTGTTCTTTCTTCAACAATGTTGGCTTTGAAATGCTTGTGGATTTTATGCTTTTTCAATCTTTGAACTTACTGTTGTTATTCAAACAGTGTTCCCAATTTCCAATAACAATTAAAACATTCCCATGATTTCGATATTTCGTGAATTCGTTTTTAAACTTTCGGGTTAAAAATGGTTGAAAAATGTGGCTATGAGGCTGTAAATCAGATACAAATAATATATAGTGCCTTACATTCTGAAGGAAAACCATGCATAGTGCTTATGTCGTCATCAGTATCTTTTTTATCTGTCTCGGACAAACTTGATATCAAATCATCGTGCAACGAAGTCGAAACGGAAACACGCAAATATATAAATATGTTTCATTAATTTGCATCTCAATTTCTTTCTTACTATTACTAATAATAGATTGCATGCCCTGAGAAACTGAAGAAAAGATAAACTCATTCACTCATCTAAAATACCATACGTTCTGCAAAAAAGTTGATCACCTGCGATTGTTTTTTCTCTATCAAAGAATCAAAGACTCATTCATGCCCCTTGTAGATTTCATTGACCAGAATGAACCAGTGTTATTATCGCAATTGATTTTTCGATTTCAAACCAGGTGCTTCGATTCCTATTATACATTTTTCTTTCATATATTGAATATTTGACTTATTTTTTATAGGCAACACGTATTTTTTAAATTTTACTTTGTTTTAAATGACCAGAAGTTCATTTAAGGTACTCCAAATATAAATTCTATAATTAGAAATTCTATAATTGAGGGGTGGAAATGCGTAAGGATTCAAAGCGCCATTTTCCACTTTTCCAGGAAATAATAAAAATGCGTTGTAAATTCAGCAGAACAATTAAGGAAAAAAGGAGATATTAAAAAAAAGTTTGCTTGCAATAAACTATCTAGTTTCCAGAAAATTAATTAATCACGTTACGTTTCGAGGCTAATTGTAACGCGAATTTGCAGTTTAAAAAAAAAGTCTAAGAATTTGAATTCTAGCTTTTGAACGGACTAATATCTAAATATAAATATGTGTAAAAATAAGTCGCGTAAAACTAATCCCCATCAATTACTGATAATAAATATTATTGCGAAATAATTAGTAAAATAATAAATATTAAAGTAATAATAAAGATTAAAATTTGAGGTCTGTTAAGCATTAAATTTGGCAATAGGACATCAAATTAGTCGTAAATGAGCCCTAAATTATGGTGTGAAGAAATAATGCCTAATAAGTCTTTTTTTTCTACGAGTATGTGTGGTGCTTCTAGCTTAACGTGAAGCTAGCATGACCACCTTTTTTTAACGCAGATCATTAAATTTGGAAATAGGGTATTAAATTAGCATTAAATTTAGGGCTTATTTAATGCCCTATAGCCAAATGTTATGCTTCGTATTTAAAAAAGAACATGTGGTCCTGATAGCTTAACATCAAGCTAGCAGCACCACAGGTTTTTTTAAAAATAAGCAGAGCTTTAAATTTGGCAATAGGGCATTACATGAGGGAGCCCTAAATGAGCCCTAAATTATGGTGTAAAGAAATAATGCCTAAAAAGTCGTTTTGTTCTATGTGTGGTGCTGCTAGCTTATTAACGTTAATCAGGCAGGACAACAGGGGTTTTTTGCGAGGCATTAAATTTAGCAATAGGGCCCGGCATTAAATGAGCCCTAAATTCTGGCGCAAAGAAATGTTTGATAGTTTTTTTTTCTCAGTGTTTAGTGCTGTTAGTCTGGCGGTGAGCTATCATGACCACCTTTTTTAATGCATATTATTAAATTTGGAAATAAGGCAATAAATAGCCCTTAATTCCCAATAGGTTGTGAGTTCATTTTTGAAATGTGGTCATGCCAGCTTAACATACCTTAACATTTGTACTTTATTTTGCAATATCTGAATAAGTAGCCCTGAGCGTAGGTACCGAAACAGAATATAAAATGAAT
This sequence comes from Andricus grossulariae, assembly GCA_011634705.1. Lineage (NCBI taxonomy): Eukaryota > Metazoa > Arthropoda > Insecta > Hymenoptera > Cynipidae > Andricus > Andricus grossulariae. The sequence goes on along the minus strand of JAABKJ010001121.1, from coordinate 19,990 downwards.
GTAATATATAATAGAATTCAACATAATATAGAATATTTCGTGTTTTGGACATACGTTAATCGAGTGCGAAGCGCGAGACACATGGTGAGATTGCGTTCGTTATACGCAAAGGAGATTTAACAAAAGAGAATTCACAATTACCAAATGACAGTTGGCAATGGTTTGTCCTGTAATTTAAAAAGGTATATGCACAAATGTGGCGGAATCACAAAGACCGAGCGCAAAGCGCGAATTATTTTAAGAGAGTGATTAAGTCACGACAATGAAAGAAACATTCATTGAAAAATTAAGTTCTCGAAACTTTACTTAACTCAAAATTTTGGATAAAGTTTATTAAAAAATTCAAGAAGATCTTCGAAATATGTAATTAAAAGAGTCCGTGAATCGTTCCATGACTCTCAAAATATCTTTTCACAATTTGCAGAATCATGGAATATTTCGTGGACTCTTTTCATTATTTCGAGCATTGTTTTTTTTAACCTTGTAATAAAAGTTAACAGAAATGTTTAGAAAGTTTTGGCATGTCCTAAAGTCTCAGACGTTCAAGTAAAGTCGTCCAAACTTATTTTTTCCGTGTCTTTTTCACTTTTAAAAATGCAGTTCTAAAAAAATCCGTTGAAAGGAATGCGTATATTTAAATATTTTGTGATTTTCATGTAAATAAATCCGATTTAGAAAATTTGGCGCTTGACTGCTTATGCATATCCACCTTATGCATTTAAGCACATTCAATCATCTACAATACCGCAGGTCCAATTACAAATTTATCATTTGCTTTTGGTTTTTCGGTTTCATAGAATCAAAGACTCATGCCACTTGCAGCTTTGATTGACCGGACTGATCAAGTTTTCTTATCACAATTGGTTTAGCAATTTTAAAACACGTGCTTCGATTGTTACTATACTATAAAAAATTTATGTTGAAACTTTCCATTAAGTGTATTGGAAGTTTATCTCCGAGGCGTAAGGTAACGTTCCAATACTCTTTAAATCTGAATCAGTGAAAAGTCACTGATTGTCAGTGAAATCTCACTGGTTCAAATAGCTATAATTCGCGGTCACTGACAACCAGTGAAAAGCTACTTATTCATTCAGTGAAAGTAACACTTTTGAGATTTAACAGCACTACACTACGCCAATTTAGCAGTATAATAATAAAATAAGATTTTAGATTCAATAAAGTCATCATATTAAAAACTTAAAGCCCATAAATGTGATCAAATATTAAACAAGGTGAAAAGTTTTGATGCTTCTAAGTGACAAAAAACCTCACGTGTTTCTTTACTTTCAAGATTCGACTGGCATGTATACACCCGTCAAGTAAGTACTTTTTATACGAGTCAGAGTATATTTTTCCCGCAGTAAATTCAGCACACTTGCAATCCGAAAAATCGAAAATTTATTTAATTAAAAAATTATTTTTGCCACTTAAATAAAGGAATAACAAAAACGCTTCACTTTAAAACTTAGAGGTTATGTCTCGCATGATTTACTCTGGTGTTACTGAATTGATTGGTGAATAAGTCCGGAATCACTAAATACTGCTAAATCACTGCTCCGACCCAGGTTGCTGCTCAATCTCTCTAGCGATAACCCCAAGCGAAGAGCCTCACAAAGTCATAATTCGCGTCATTTACTCTACTGACACTCTTTTTATAAACTATATTTGTCGCCACACTTTTCTGTCCTAGCATACCTCTCTAGCTTCCTTCACGTCCATGCACTTTTTCATGCAAGCTCTTGTGTTTCTATGGCTTATTATGTCTCTTTGAATTTGGTTATCATTTACACATTCTAACCATTCTTTCCGCGGTCTGCCTCTGGCCACACTGCCATTTACTTTACCTTGATACACTTGTTTCGTTAGTTGTTCATCTTTCATTATCTCAACATGCCCAAACAATTTCAAAGAATTTCTTTCTCATATGTCAACTATTATCTCCTCTACACCACATTCTTTGAGGATTATCTCATTACTCACTTTGTCTATCAGTGTTTTGCCGCATATCATGCGTAGGAATTTCATGTTAATCGCGTTAATTTTACTCTCACCTTTTTCTTGATAGTTCCATGTCTGGTGACCGTTCATCACAGTCGGTATAAATATAGATTTATATGTTGCCCTTTTAGCTTTAATTGATATATTTTTATTTCTGATAATAGGCCCTGTTCTACCGATTACATTCTTACCCTCGTTTACACGCCTATCTATCTCTCTGTCTTTCCGTCACTAGTGAATAGGCTACCAAGATATATGTACTCATCAACTTGTTCTAATCTCTCATCATTTAGGACAATGTTGCACATTGTTTTCTCACCTTTTTGTTTTATTTACGTTAATTTTGAGGCCCATGTTCTTCATGCTTGTATTCAGTTCGTTCAACATTCTTTGCAATTCTTCAGTTGACTCTGCCATATCAACCTCATCATTTGCGAAAGCTAACCCACGTACCCTCACTGTCTCAAGATTCACACTTTCTTCGCAGGAGAGGGCCATTCTTAGACACTTGTCCATAAATATGATAAATAGCCATGAGGACATAACGCATCCTTGTCTAACACCTTGCATAATATCGAACCAGTTACTCAGTTCCCCATTAACTATTACACTCACTTTGCTACCAGCATATATTGCTTGTATTGCTTGTAGGAGTTATCCGTCGAATCCGTACTGTTTCAGGACTTCCCCAAGTTTACGTCTATCCATCTTGTCAAACGCTTTTTTTATTTATTTAATCTTCATTTGAAGAATCAATTTTTAACATTCCACTTTGACAATTGATGTTCACGAGGTAATAATACTTTCAGTTTAAGCCTAGCAGATTTTTATTTATTTGTATGAATTATTAAACACACAAACATTTATACCTTCTTGTGCTAACACCTAACTTTGAGCACACTACCGTCTGAGCTACACTGCCTCCTATTTTATTGTTACTTTTGAGAATTTGTAATGAATTTCACAGGCACACACGCACAATTGTTTATAATTCACTCTCAAGTTTTAATGTAAAATTATTCAACTTAAAAGCTTCAGTTTACAATTTAAATTATTGGAAACAGAATTGTTTGAAATAGAAAGCATTGAATCGATAAAATTTCAGAGTGCTAAATTTAAACTTGGAACGTTGCAATTTTAATTGTTTCATTTAAAAAAAGTGTAGTTTGTAGGTGAAAGTGTTGAATTGTGATGTATAAATAACATTTGAACAATTATTAATTTAAAACGACTTAAAATTGAAATAAGTCAACTTAAACTTTTTATTTATATAAAAACGTTTAAATTTCATCATTATAATTTTAAAAGAAAGGGAAGAAATTTGGTATTTAATTTTTTTCCAATTTGGAAGAGGAACTTTTTTGTTTTTTAAATTTTTATAGAGTTGAAGGGGGGCAAATTTGGTATTTTTTACATTTTTATTTAGCTGGAAACAAGGAAATTTTAGCTTTTAAGTTTGGTTCAACTGGCAGAGGAACATTTCATATTTTAAAGATTTTTATTGAGTTGGAAGGGGCTAATTTTGTTTTTCAATTTTTTCTGAATTGAGAGAGGCCCTTTTTTGTTTGTATCATTTTTATTAATTTGGAAGGGATAAATTTTTTTTTTCTTCGTGATTGGAAGAGGCTGTTTATGAGCAGTAACATTGTTATTGAGTTGGAAGTCAGGAAATTTTCGCTTTCAGTTTTTCTTAATTGGAAGATGGAAAGTTTTTTATTTTTAAGGTTTTTGTAGAGTCGGAAGGAACAAAATTTTGGGTATTTATTTTTTTTTGTGAATCGGAAGAGGCTATTTTGTCTTTTTATAGTTTTTATTGAGTTAAGGGGGGGGGGCTTTATATTTTCAATATTTTCTCTGATTTGGAAGAGGATAATTTTTTTTTTGTAACATTCGTATCGAGGTGAAAGGGAGGAAATTTTGGTATTCAAGTTTTTCCAAACTTAAAGAGGCACTTCTTTTATTTTCAACATTTTTGATGAATTGGAAGGGAGAAAATTTTGGCTATTAACTGTTTTTCTGAATGTTAAGAGTGAAAAGAGTGGAAATGGAGGATTAGTTGTAATTTAGAGCACTGAAAATGATAGCGTGGATTTGTGTTTTTTAACCAGAAATTTTTGAAGTGCTCAATTTATAAAAGTTTAAAATTTAACAGTTTAATTGAATTTAATTTAAAATTGTTCAGTTGGGAAGTTTTAAAAGCTTCCATTTTAATATAATTCGATTACTTGAAATGAAAAAATTTTCAGTTTTAGGAGTTCGATTTTTTCAATTATCATGATCGTGAAAAATGTTTACAGCAGGCAAAACACGGGCAATGACCAGAAATTTTTTTCCCTGACTATATACGCCTGTAGGAGTGTAGGGTACCTCTGTGACTTTGACAACAGCGCCATCTGACACGCGAACTATTGGGTATGTCGAAGTTATTTGGGCAATGTTTATGAAAAAAAAAACAACGAATATCAATTCATTTTAATCAAAGATGTTAATCTTTAGTTTAAAATTCATTGTTTACTATAAGATTTTTCCTTAATATTGAATTCAAATTCAAATTTCTTCCCAATAGTTCCAAATTGGTGGCGCTGTCGTAGCTACCCAACAGGCGTATTATGGCCAATCTGAGTTGATATTTTTATTTCTGGAAATAAAAAAAATGTAATGGGCAACAAAAATGTATTTTTAATCTGTATTAAAATAAAGTTGTCTGACTCTGTGGTTTATTTCTGATAGTTTAATTCACAACTCTTTATCGAAACTATTAAAAATAATTGAAAGATGTTCTTATCAGACGATTAACATAATTGAAATTCTATGTCTAGAAATATTTTAATCCTGCCTCTAAACTTTAAGTCTAAAACTCTAAATCTAAACTAAAAGATACCTCTCGGTGTTTCCAACTAATGCCTAAGCTTTTACCTGGCTCTGATTTCAAGGTTGGAAGGGGGTTACACGTGCCAACCATTTCGGGGCGACAACCCTCAGAATCTGAGAATTCATGCCGAGGACCATCCGAGGACTACGCAGCAGTCATTCAGTTTTTGTCGTTTCACTCTCTGTCTGAGAATACAGGAGTGGAGAGAAATTCCTGCATCTTATCCAGTAGGACATGTTCGATTGGCTCAATGTTGAGCCAATATTGGAAGCTAATGCTGCCAATAGTGGACCAACATTAGGGGCAGTATTGGACCAATTTTTGTCAAAGTTTGGGGTGTCTAGGCCCACGTTAAGGATCAGCTAGGCAAAATACAATCGCCAATAAAAAAAATTCGTTTATTAACGATAAATTAGTGTCAATAATTCATTATTAATAATCATTAAATTTATTATTTATTATAACATTAATGGCAAGTATGGGCCCCCATATTGCCTTAATGATCAGTCTGGTAAATTTCACGCTGGGTACATTCTTATTCGTGTTATTGTATCCTTCTGCATCCGTCCTGCAAACTAGGAAACAAAAACATTTTGTTGCACAAATACCAACAGAATTATTTTGTTGTCCAAACGAAACATTTTTGCCAATGTGACTGCAGATTCTAGAGATAGAACTTCGCGATTTTATCAGACGAAACGAGTTTAATCTTTTGATCAATTTAATTTAATCAAATTTAATCAATCTTTTAATAAATTTTTTAAGAATGGGGAACTGTATCTGGAGTGAGTGTTATACTTTTTGAGGTTTACAATTCTAAATTTGGAATATGAGCCATTGCAATTTATTTATTAAAGATATTTTTGCAAATTTTCCATCACTATTTCAAAAAATCAAAGAGTTTGGCATTCTCATCCGTCAAATTTAATCACACTTTGCACATCTTTTCAAATCTTTCCAAATCTGAGTTAATGGCTGATATTACACCTTTCGGATAAAATCTATAATGTATTATCAAATACATTATTTCCTGATCAGTTATGAATCAGTTTATTTTTGACATTGCAACATTTTTAGACTTTTTTTTTAGCGAAATTTAACAATTTTCGAACAATTTCACATTTGAATACTGAACCATTGAAAACTTAACAGCCTTAAATGAAAATCCTTCGGAAGTGAACAATGTTTAAAAAACAGTAAAGAATAAAGAATAGAAAATTGACAAGATTAGTGGTTGTGCAATTATTCAAACAATTTAACTTTCAACATTTTAAAACAAATTTGTTATTGATGGTCGATATAATCTCCCACTGATCATTAAAGTTAGTCCTGAAAATGAAAATTTTGAACTTAATACGATTCCGAGCTGATAAAATGTCAATTAAACATTTTCAATATCTTGAACATATAGACATTTTCGAATTGAAATCAAAATGAAACCATCCTGTTTTATTTATTGGAATTGAAAAGAATTGATCATTTTTTTTAATTTTACCCAAATTTCGGCCAATGTAATACCTTGGAAAATCCGGTCTATGGAATTTTCAATCCGTCAAATTAATAACATGGAAAAAAATGAGATTTTCTTACCGAATTTTGTATTTAAGGAGGTACGGTCCCGCATACTATCTGCAAAAAGTTAATCCTAAGTCTATGTCGGGAAATAATACTGTTTGAGTAAAATAAGTTTTATTATCCCTTAAATGTATAATATGTAGCTTATTTACGTTGAAGAAAGTAAAAAATTAGATAATTATGCCGGTATAATGTTTTATTAATTAATTTCCTGTCAGGCCTACGAGAAAAGTTTTGGCTATGATGGTACACTACACATAGAGAAATTGTGTATATAGACGAGTACACACTGACTCGTCAAGATCTGAACGTAGACGCGGCAACGTCGCATTTTTCATGGTGTCTGCTTTGACATTTGTACTCTTTGACTGAAATAAAAACGTGAAATTTGTTGAGAATGACAGATCGATTCGTAGTTAAAGGTTAATTTATGGAAAAGAAAGTTTCTCACAACAAAAATTAAAAGATGTTGCGCATGCGCTAGGCCCGCTAGGCGCTCCGACAGCGTTGCCGGATACCTACCACGTGCTTGTTTCATTTTTCGAATAATTCAAAATTCTCAAACTTTGCACCTCTCATTCTCAAACTAAGAGGACAAAAATTCTTAATTTTTTCCAAATCTTCATGAAATCCCCTTCTAACATATATTAGTTGTTGAAAAAAAAACGGAAAGAATAGTTTACGAGTTAGAGTTAGAAATGTAATATTTTCCTATGCTTGGGATAGGCTTTACGTGTATAAGGATTCAACTTTAATCTTAATTATCTCAGCTCAGGACAGGACAATATTTCTTTGATTTCGCAAACGTTTATATAACATTCCAAAGAACCTATAGTCGAAGTTTAAACAAATCCGTAAGAAAAGTGTGTTCGTGACCATACCTCATTAAGGTAGTTGTCGTGCCAAAAAACAGATCACTGAAAAAATAGTTTATATATGATTTTAAGAATCAGAATAATATTACTAATGATGCAGTTCTAAATGAAAAACATGATTTAAATTAAAAAACAATTGATAATAATAAAGGTTAGTTTATTTTTTTGGGGAAAATGTTCTCTACAACTCTACTGTCTCTAATTTTAAAAGTATATTTTTCTATGCCTGAAATCGTCAAAACACTTTTTGTAAGTAAAACAATTTTTAAACAAATAACTATGTTTGAAGAGTGGACACTTATTTTCGGAACGAGAAATAGTAGAGTTGTAGGGAATACTTTTTCCGAAAAATAATTGATGATTTATTAAAATGTAACCATTTTAAAAAAATTAAGCGACGTTGAGAAAAAATTCAATTACAAAAAATGTTGTTAAAATAATTATTTTTCCCACGTGACATTTTGTAATCCCATGTAATCTCGTATGATCTTATGTAATCCCGTAAGATTGAAACGAGTATCTCGTGTACACGAAAAGTTGAAGTAATTAAGCCCTAGTATTTAATTTTCAAGTTGTTACTTTTGTACATTAAATTAGGAAGATGAATTTCAAAAAAGTGTGATGCATAATTTGAAAATTATTATTTTTTAACTATTTAGTTTTGCGATCCCAATTTAAGAATACTTCAATTTGATACGAAGTTTAGAATTTTTTAATTTTAAACGGTTCAATTCAGCTTGAATTCATTATTATTAAAGTTTTGGGAACTACTCTGAAATATTTCGAATCCTTTGAAATCTTTTTAAATACTTAAGGATTTTTTTAATTGCTTGTAAATTCCTAGGGATCTTTTCAAATACCCCACATTTGTTTAAATCCATTGAAATCCCTCAATTCTTGTGAATAAATCCTTTTAAATCCATTAAATATTATAAAATCCATTGAAATGCTGTGAAATCGCATGAAATCTGATGATATTCCTTGAAGTCTCTTCAAATATCCGAAGTTCTATAAAACCCTTTGAGATATTGGGAATTTGATTAAAATACCTTATTCAGAGACTTTAAAATCTTTCAGAATTACTGAAATCCTCGAAAATCTTATAAATTCCTAAAAAATCTTTAAATATATTTTAAAATCTTGGAAATCCTCTGAAATCCTTTGGAATCTTGTTCAATATCCTAAAATCTTACAAGAAGAAATCTTACAAAATCTCGTATAATTCCTATGAAATCCTTTAAAATCTTACGAAATTCAAGAATATTATTTCAAACCGCATATTAAACAAAATATTTGAAATTATCTTCAAATCTTTGATATCTTAAGAAATCCCTTAATTTTTGAGAAATTATTTGCAATTCATAGAAATAATATAAAATGCTTAGAATCTTTTTATATCTATTGAAAACCATTCAAAATCACTTAAAATCATCCCATAAAAATTCTGTGACATCTGTGACATTCTCTGAAGTCGCTTGATGTCACGAAAAATACCTTAAAATGCCTGCTTATTTTGAAAAATATCAAAAAAGAAGATTATATATTTTTTTCACATTTTTTGTTATATTTCTTAAAAAACTTTGGTTCAATAAAAAAATACATGAAACAAAAAGTATGTATTCTTCAGAGATCTAAAACTTTCCTTTGAATAATTTTTCGATATAACCAATAATGTTGATGTAAATCAAGGAAACCATAATTTTTCAGGTTTTTCAGGCAATTTAGGCATAATCAGCTAGGATTTGTTTTTTTATCGGAATTAAATTTTGAACGGTTATTTGTTAGATAAAATGGAAAAGAATAGGACCCCAGACCCTTTGATTTTCTGCGATTTGTATTTTACGCTACGCCCTAACGTCCCGTGCAGAAATTTCCCCATCTTTTCCTATTTGATGTTAGATTCTAATGGGGCCCCTACCAGAATTTATAGTCTAGAAAAAACTTATGGGGGCCCTATCAGGCTCTACTAGAAAATTTCTGGCTGTAAATAAGTAAGAAAAATCTAATAATTTATTAATTAATTAACGTTAAATTGAAATATATTGCACGTAGATTAGAAATATACTTTTTTTTTCTTCAATTTTTGGAGTTTTATTTCAAGTTGTGTTCTAAAATGCATTTGAAGAAATGATGTAAAGATATGGTCAATAATAACCTACATAAGTTGTTCATCAGTTTTTGCTACAATTATTCGTTAATTTCTTGCAAGAATTAATTGGAGGAAACTGAAATGTATTGTTTTTAGAAGAATCCCAAATTATTTTCTTTTAATACTTCTTCGCGTGCTAACAGAAGTTTTCAAAAGTTATTTAGTAACTTAGGACAACTTAATATAAGTGTTTTTAAAAATTGTTTTACAATTCAATTTTAATATCAAAAATCCCTTTCCCCTTTGTTTATAAAATTTCGTATGTTCTAGCAAGGACTTAGAAAACAATAAAAATTAATTAATTTAATCTACAGTATATCTTTCACTGAATTTATATGTTTTCGAAAATTAACCTTCTAATGTTTTTTTGAATGTTCACATATAATAAAATAATTTAAAGTGTTTCATTAAATATAGAATTTTTAAAATTTTATGCTTAAGGATTTTTTGCAAAAAAATACTAGCTTACTTGAAAAATGTAAGATTTTCTTATCCCCAAATCTTCAAGTATTTCAAAATTAAACTACACTCGTATTTTAAATTGCCGCCAGAATGCTGAGCGCCATAGGCGACGCACATTCACTGACGCCACGACAGGAGTTTTCTGCCAGCAGCCTGCCACATGGTCCCATGTCCATAAGAGATAAAAATCTTGAACAATTAACTACATATTTATTAAAGTTTTTAGTGTGGATGCATATCGCGAATATAAAAATATATTAAGAGTTTGTAGAAGTGAAGGCTTCACATTTTTTAACGTTGAAAAATAATGCAATTGTATAGTGGAATACTATCATCCTGACCTCTAATCGTCAATGTTCTTTAGAAAATATAGTGCAAAAGTATATTATTGAAAGTCTGTTCGAAGAATTTTACGTGCTTTAAGCGTGCAAGTGTAAAAAATGTGGCTATTTTAAATAATATTCGAATGTTGAAGATTCGGACATAATGTGAAAATTTTATATATGATTTACAGGGCATTCATCATACTGCATATTATTTGGAATTGTTTGGAGACCTACTTATACTAGATCATATTTACATATTTGTAGACAATTTCTTATAATATGTCCAAAAAATCTAGTTCGAGTGAACAAATGCTCCCATAGGAAACTCACAGGGTCATCACTTCATTTTGGTAGGGTTGTTGAAGGGCCACTCCCGCTAAAAAGTCTAGTAGGGTCCACATAGGCAAAGCGTTACGTTACCGACAGAGCCCCCACTAGAGCCCGATTATAAATAAGGAAAACTCGTCAAAGCCCCACTAGATTACTTTTAACATTTCTGCACGGGGTCTTACTGTACTGAACCATATGTACGGGGACCAATACAATAAAAGGTACTGGCCAAGTATCCTTCATACTACTTGCGTGCTACCACACTGTTAGAAAAATCTGTACTAGAGTTAGTATACATGTAACGGAAGCAAGAATGCACAACATGAAATTAAATTTAGTATACCAGCGTACAGTAAATTAAGTATATGCATATACTAAATTTAGTATGCACGTACGTGAAATTTAGTATACGCGTATACTAAATTCCGTATACATGTATACGAAATTTACTATACGCATATACTAAATTCAGTATACGCGTTCCGTTTCGCGTGGGTTCCGTCTTCATCATCTATAAACATGATCAGAAGAAAAATGAAATTAAAGAACAAAGTTGTAATTTTCATATAATCATATGGTTAAGCTACATTTACGTTAATAAATTGAACATATCTTTATAGAGAAGACTTCGCAGATCCTCGCAGAAAGAAGCCGAAACTTTTAGCATTACTATGAACTCAAACAAATGCCACCGGCCACGTTGCCCGACTCGCGTAAATCAAAACGCACTTGCGCAACTGAATATAGTAAAGACGTATACGAATTTTAGTATACAGAAACTATGAAATTCATGTACGTAAAAGAAACTTACTGTACACTTGATAAATTTAGTATACACATAACTTCATTAAAGACACTTAGTATACGTAAGTATACTAAAATTACAAAGTGTAATGAATTTAGTAAACATATACGAAATTTAATATGCCCGTGTATACTAAAATTGCAAACATTTTAACAGTGTATAAAATGTGTCTAGAAGTTTTTATTTTCGCGCGATGCTCAATTTTAGACGACCGACTGGATGGATCAATAGGTGTGCCCACGTAATGTAGAATTCTTCGTGTCGCATTTCCATATCTCGACATGGCTGACAGAAAACCTAAAATTCGTGTGGGTCTGAAGGGTCTTTCAATATATTGCAAAACGTTCTTGCATGTTCAGAAATGTCGCCTAAATTTTACTGTGACCTCCTGCTTGCTTTGACAATCACTTTTGGTTACGTATGTCGACCTCTAACTCGCTTCTTTCAAAACTATAATGTATTATTTTCATTCATATTATTATTATTGTTATCAGGGTGGGTCGAAAAAATAAAATTACAAAAAACGTAATTAGAATTATCTGAAAAAGTAGTGTATGAGGACCCTGACAAAGTATAATTAAGTTGGTGTCCATTGATGAACGTCTTTAACTTGAGAGTTAGAAAAATATGCTTTAAAAAATTCCTATTTTTATTTTTAAAAATATTTTTGTGTATGTGAATTTTTTCAAATGTTTCTAGAGGTCTTAAACGTCTCTCCAGATTTTTACAGCTTTTTAATTAACGTTATATAGGCGATAATTTATGTTTAATGGACCCCTGATTTCAAAAAATAATTTCAGTAAGATTTGTATTTTTTTAATTATCGTTTTTTAGCTGAATCTAAAAGAGATTTATAAAACCTAAAGGCTTTTACAGATAAAAATGCTCTTGGAAAAAATGGAGAAGTCTACGTCACCCAAAAAATAAGAACATAGCCTGTTTTCTAAGAATTCATTACCGTATTTTTCGAAATTATCTTTTTTCATCTGACTTTATAAAATCTTTTCTACGTTGAAGAGGGGTTTACAGGTAAAAATACACTAGAAAGAAATAATTTAAAAAATGCAAACATAATTATTTTAAAAACTTGTTGCCTCCCTTTTTTCGATCCTTTAGACTTGCTTTAGATTTTTTCTAGTACAAATTCCTTGAACGCAGAAAAGATTTTTTGAGACCAGCTAGAAAGAGATAATTTAAAAAAAAACACACAAAACTCAGTTTTTCCAAAATTTATTGTGTTTAAATTTATGATTTCCCAGACTTACCCAATACAGTAACACTCAAAAGTTAAATCAGTGAAAAGTGCCTAATTCCAAGTCAATTTTGACTGATTCGAAAAATGCGGATCCAACGACTGAGAAAGCAGTCAAAAGTGACTTTTCAAATCACTCAATTTTAACTTACTGATTTAATCAGTCAATTTAAATGATTCACCCTGTTAAATTTTCAAGTAAAGACGTTCAATTTAAACCGAAGATGGAATAGTTAAATTTTCAATTACCAAAATTAATTTTCAAGGAAAAACCGGTTTTTAACCACCCAGATAAATTTTCAACTATAATGATGGATCATTAACCAAACCAATGAACTTTTAATAAAAGCAGTCAAATTTTCAACTCAGTAGTTCAATTAACAAAACAAATTTTCAACCAAATAGTTGAATTTTCCACCAAAGAGATGAAATTTCAACTAAAATGATGAAGCTTCAACTAATTTTTTTTTATAATTGTTTAACTTTCAACCAAGGAGTGAAATTTTTAAACAAAAGAGATGAATTCTCAACAAAAAAATGTATTAGTTGATATTTCGACCAAAAAGAGATTTCAGTTTTATATAAAAAAGTTGATATTTCAACTAAAAAAGATTCTAACTTTAATTGAACACAGTTGAATTGAATAAAAAACATGCATTTTTAACCAAACAGATTTATTTTCTACAAATAAAGACGAATTTTCAACAAAATACATGAAATTTCATCCAGACAGATGAAGTTTCAACTAAAATGATGAATCATTAAGCCGAGCATTAATCAACAGAATGAATGTTTAAAAAAGCAGTTCAACTTTTAACAAAGTAGTTGAATTTTGAAACAAAAAACAAAGTTAATTTTCCGCCAAGAAAATAAATTTTCTACCAAAAAAGACGAATTTTCAACGAAATGCATGAAATTTCAACCAAACCGTTGAAATTTTAACTAAAAAAGATTTATTTTCTAACCAAAAATGGAATAGTTCAATGTTCAATTAACAAAACTAATTTTCAATAACAGAAAAACAAACTAATTTTGAACAAAATATTCAAATTTTGATGAAGAAGATGAATTTTCAACTAAAATGATGAATCATTAACCAAAAGAATGAATGTTCAACAAAGCAGTTCAACTTTTTACAAAGTAGTTTAATTTCCAAACAAAAAACAAAAGTAATTTTCCGTCAAGAAGATAAATTTTCTACCGAAAAAGACAAATTTTCAAACAAAAACTTAAATTTTCAACAAAATTCATGAAGTTTCAACCAAACAGTTGCAATTTTAACTAAAAAATATCAATTTTTAACCAAAAATGGAATATTTTAATTTTCAATTAACAAAATTAATTTTCAATGGCATAAAAAAAAACTAATTTTGAACAAAATATTCAAATTTTCATAAAGAAGATGTATTTTCAACTAAAATGATGAATCTTTAACGAAAAAATTAATTTTTAACATATTAGTTCAACTGTCAAACCATTAATTGAATTTCCAATAAATAAAAGATGAATTCTCAACAAGAAATGTAATAGTTGATATTTCAATTAAAGTAGATTTTGAATCACAGTTTGATTCAATCAAAAAGATGAATTCTGAACCAAGAAAATTAATGTTTTATTGATAAATAAAAATTGATCTAATCAGCAATGTCCACTGACCGATTCAGTCATCTGGAATGGTCTAAACTGAACCTTTCATCGATTAAATCAGTCCCTCTGAATGACAGAATCAGTATGCACAGATTTAAATTTAGAGTGTACTTTTACACATAGTTCCCATCTCGATTTCCATAATTTTATTTGTTCTACCCACCCTAATTATTATACCTATATATTCCATAAACTATGGAGATGTTTATCTTTTTTTTTATTTGAAAATTGTTTCTCGATTTTTTTTTTTTGGGAATGAAACCACGTTTCCGTGACTTGGCGACCGCCCCTTCACTCTTCGGTATCTCATCATTTTTGTTTTGTTCTTCTACTATTTCTAAATCTGTACCGAAACAAGTAACAACCCTCTTACGGATAGTGGCGAACATACGCTAAGAAAAATGAATCTTCACATTTAACATCTAAATATTTATGGTTAACATATTTTATTTTTATCCATAGGGCAGCCATCTGGATGTGAAAGGTTAAATGCCGTGGATATTGAAAGATATACACTGGAACCTGGAATTAGTTACCTCGAATGTACTAATTCCTAGAACTCGAAAGAGGCTTGTTCAACCATGCGTAACCACCAGCAGCGTAGCGACAAAGGCACAGTGCGCGGGTACTCACGCGCGTATATTGCGTAATATCATGTATTCCATATATGACGTGCGCTGAAGAAAGGGGGCTTACTTTTAAAAGTAAGATTTTTCAGGGCGAGCGTTTGAAGTCGACCTGATAGACGCGACTTTTAGGAGAGAGGGAAGACTCACGAAATCTTCCCTCTCCACTTACCACTATATTCTCACGCCTATAGTGGCGCGGCTAACGGTCCGTGTATAGATGAGACGCAGAGATGTAGTGGTGAGTGGTGGGAGATGTTTCACGGGATCTCGAGCGGAAATCTGATTTCTCGGGTACCTAGCAACTCAATTATTACCAATAATAATGCTCGGCAATTTTTTTCGATGGTTTCAATAAAAGGAGCAACTCAAAAACTATCGAAAGGTATAAAAACCTCGATTTTGATTTTTTTTAGAGTAAGCCCCCTTTCTTCGGCGAACGTTACATATATAAAAGGTTTACACGGCCTGACTGTTTACGTTTGAAGGCCTTGGAAATAGCTTCAATTAATATTTTGGTCACAGGATAGTAATAATGCCATGCCTGAAACCATAATTCAATCCAGGTTCCAGTGTATACATTTTTATTAATCATTCTACTATATCCAAGCAATGTAAATGTACATTGTTTGGATATAGTAAAATGATTAATAAAAATGTATACACTGGAACCTGGATTGAATTACGGTTCCGGGCATGGCATTATTACTATCCTGTGACCAAAATATTAATAACCATAATTTTTCCACAAGTTTCCACAAGTATGGCGTTTTCCTGCACTCGGAAAACAAAATTTGAAGCCTAATATCTCAAAAAGTTAGCAAATGTTACGCGTTAATGTCTGTATGTTTCGCGGTAATATCTTTAATCTAAACATCTAGGTTTGAACATCAATTTTTCTTTGTGCAAATGTTAAATTCTGTGGACTGTAAGCTTCATGATTCGAACAACAGATGTCGACAGCATTTCCCACGAAAATTACTGTAAGCTTTATCAAGTGGCCGGTAGAGTTATGGTGTTTTCCTGCACTCGGACAACGACTTTAACATCTTGGATGTTTCAATTTAACATAAAAATATTTTCGCGTGACTATCTTCTTATACTTTAAACATCTACGTTTGAACATCCATTTTTCTCCGTGTAGATTTCGCGCAAAGCTGCTAATCTCGAAACCCGGCAATACAGAAATTGCCAGTGCCTCGTTACGTTTTTGACATCGTGGGTTATCGCACTTCTTCTTTTTTTTCTTCTTCATCTTCATTTTCTTCTTCTTCTTCATCATCAGCTATGCTTTGATCTCGAGCCACTCGTAAATCTCATCTATAAATAAATTCGCTAAAAACTCGAAGAACGTACGTCTTTTACATATTTCTTTTCAAGGTGGGTTTTCCTAGGAAAAGGAAAGTTTATTAAAAAGGTCGTCTAATTAAAAATTATAGCTAATTTCGTGAGTAGAGGACAAACTTTTAAAGTAAACATGTTTCATGTCAAATTAAATATAATTCAATTAGTGTTTTCGCTATAATTATGAAAATCGATAATATTATAAGTTCAAATTGATAAATATAATAATACTCAATTAATTGTTCAAGGAAGCCCCGGAAGTCAAGGTAAATAAAGTCAAAAATTTAAAAAAGAATGGAAAAAGTCAGGCAATTTCTGTAAAAATCACTTTAAGTAACTGTCAAGGATATTCAGGACTGTCACACAGTCACTTTTAGTCTTTTTTTCTCAAATCATTTTTCAGTAACTTTTTGAAACGAAAAGATCGCTTCCGTCACTTTTCATTTGAAATATTTTATAGCATTTTAAAAGATTCCAAGAAATTATTAATAGATTTCAATAATTTGAAGAAATTTCAAAGGATTTTAGGATATTTTTTAAAATTCTAAGGAATTCGTAATAGATTTCAATAATTTGAAGGCTTTCCAAAGGACTTGAGAGGTTTTAGGGTATTTTTTTTAATTCTAAGAAATTTTCAAAAGCTTTAGAAAGTTTCAAAGAATTTCGAAAGCATTCAGAGGGTTTGAAGTATTTTACGGTTTTTTAAAAGATTTGAAGGAATTTGTAAAACATTTCAATAATTTGAAGTTATTCCAAAGGATTTAAAAGACCTTATGCTATTTTTAAAACTTCCCAGGAACTTTCAAGTGCTTAAAATAGTTTCAAGGGATTTCAAATAATTTTAAAGATTTTAGGGTATTTGAAATGATTATTATTAGACACTTTCAAGAGATTCAAAACGTGTTGAAGTATTTCAAAAAATTACAGAAAATTACAAAAAATTTGAAATATTTGAGGGTATTTTTAAAAATTCCAAGTAATTTTTAATAAATTTCAATAATTTGATGGCTTTCCGAAGGATTTAAAAGTTTTTTTTTTTTTAATTCTGAAGGATTTTCATGAACTTTAAAAAGTTTCAAAATATTTCGAAAGCTTTTAAAGAATTTGAAGTATTTTAGGGTATTTTAAAAGATTCCAAGGAATTTGTAATATATTTCTATAATTTGAAGGTATTCCAAAGGATTTAAAAAATGTTAGGGCATTTAAAAATATTGCAAAGATTTAAGAGAATTAATAATTTACAAGGAATTTCAAAGGATTAGAAAAATTTTATGGTATTTGAAAAGATTCCAAGGAATTTCAAAGGATTTAAAATATTTTATCATGTTGTGGAATTTTAATGATGTTGAAGGATTATAAAAAATTGTATGTGGTTTCAAATAATTTCCTAGAATTTCGGAAGATTTTGAAGGATTTTATAGGACCTATAGGGTGGATTTCAAAGTATTAAACGATTTCAAAGGATTCCAAGGAATTTTCAAGATATTTAAAGAATTTGAAGGAATTTCTAAGGATCTTAATGATTTGAAGGAATTCAAATAAATTTCAAAAGGTTTGAAAGAATTTCGTATTATTTCCGAAGATATGGAACGATTTTACAGGACCTGTAAGGTTTTAAGATATTTAAAAAAATTCCAAAGGATTTTATCAGATTTCCGAGGATTTAAATGATTTTAAGGAATTTCCAAAGTTCTCCAATTATTTTAATAAATTTTTCAGAATTTGAGGAAATATTATCAAACCTGATAGCATTTCACGGGATTTTATAATATATTAATTGATTTCAAAGAATTAATTCACAAGAAGTGAGATATTTTGTAGGGTTTTAAATATTTGAAAAGACTTTCAAATATTTTTTGCCAGTCATTTTAGTTCATTTGGAATTTACCCTGAATTCTTTCAAATTCTTTGGAATTCTCTTGTATTTTTGGAATTTATTTGGAATTCTTCTAAATTCACTCAATTCTACTCAATCCAATGTATTTTTTAAACAATTTTTTTAAGGTATCTTGAAGTCTTTTAAACTCACCCTACATTTTAAATATTTTCATCAAATCCTTTTGAATTTGTCTAAAGTCATTTTCCTTACATTCCTATAAATTCACTCCAATTTTACTGAAATCAATCCAATTTTCTTAATTTTGACATTTTTTCCAATTTATTTGAATTCTTTTATATTCAAAAGAACGTTAGTCACACTATTAATGTACATTAGTCACTTTTAGTTTCTTTTTGGGTTAGAAATTAGTTACATTGTAATTTTTAATATAAATAAATATAAACTGTTTTATTCTATTTATAAAAGATTCTATATTAAAAAAGTTACAATATTACAATTTTGGTCTTTAAAAATTAATTGTCAGGGAAAATTACAATTTAGTCAGGGAAAAATCGGGCCAAATTAAGGGAATTTTGAAAATGGAGTTTGGCGTTCATCCCGGTGAGTAAAAAATGAAGTGGGCTATGAGATGAAGAAATAGGTTATAATTTCTCTTAAATATTAAAACTTGTGCAAACTAAAGTAATAATCATAACATTTTCAATAATAACATATAAATAATAAACAAATGATAATAATGAAATTAAAAATATTGCCAAAATAGCACTGAAATACTTCATGGATTTCAAAGGATGATTTTTTGTGTGTCACTAATGATTTAGTAATGAGGTAAGATACCCAATAATGAACAGGTGCCCATTCATCGCCAAAATTCATGAATATTTTTAATAACTTCTAAATAATATTTTCAAGTATTTTTTACCATAGAATAGAATGATTTATCTAACGTAATCTGATAAAAACAACTATAATACTATTAATTTCTATCAGAAAAGAAGAAGTTATAAAGTTCGTAAGTTCGCTCCTTAATATTTCTCTCCATTCTATTAAATTAATTTTTATATATTATGAAAGCTAATAAAACCTTAATAACTTATATTTTATTTCATAGCTGGCAACATCATTTCTGCATCATACAATGCCTTAAATTGGTATTGTTTTTGGCATTTTCCCCCCGTTTTTCGGTATTCATCCGGAAAACAAAATTCGCATTTCTCGTTTTCGAAAGTTAAAAAATTTAATCCGGATGAAGCACGAAACTCTGGAAATTATTATAAAAATATTAAATAAAAATTTTCTGAAAAGTTGATTAACAAAAGATAGAGGTCTTTGTCACTATTAAATTGAATAAAAGCACCGGTATAGCAATGGATCGAGTTGCCATATTTGGTAGTCAATATCAGGTGCAAAACATGCGGGTTGCATAATTATGAAGGTGCAGGTGCAATTGATGGCACGTCTGCATTTTTCACGCTAACCGCTTAAGCATATGAGTGCATCTACTTACGTGCATGTGTCACGCTGCATTCTAGCAGACAGGAAACTCTGCATTGAAATCCGCAGTGAGCTTTTATCGATACCGGAGGGTTAACCAATAGAAATTTTTACGCACATCATATTTCAAGTATAAAAAAGAATTAAAAAGAATTAAAAAGACTTATAAAGAATTCAAAAGACTTAAAAATAGCTTTAAAAACTTGTAAACAATTCAAGAGAATTTTAAAGCTCTCACAAGAATTTAAAAGAATTCAAAAGTCTTATCAAGAATTCAAAATAATTTAAAAGACTTGAAAATAATTCTTAAAAATTCAGGAGAATTCGAAATCTCTCACAAGAATTCAAAAGAATTAAAAATTCTTATAAAGAATTCAAAAGACTTGAAAACTATT
>JAABKJ010001120.1:15991-31588 GCA_011634705.1 Andricus grossulariae | reverse complement strand
ACCTATATTATTTACTTACACTTCAAACTCAAAAGAAAGATATTAAAGTCGATTTTCTGACCAAATCGAGTTTTACTACTGAATCAATAAAAATTGCAGTTTTCAGGAAAACATATGAAAACGAATTCAAATAACTAGTATATTACACTTTAAATTCAAAAGGAGAATATTGATGTCGTCTGAATTGAATCGATTTTTACTACTAAAACAATAAAAATAACAATTTCTATTAGAATAGATAAATAATAATAGTAACTGCTATCTTTAGAATTCAAAGAAGGAGATTCGAGTTGCCTAAACAAAATCGAGTCTTACTACTGAATCAATAAAAATGGCAATTTTTATGATAATATATAAATACAAGTTAAATCACTATTATATTACACTTTTAACCTCAACTTTAAATTAAAGTCTGAAACATTAAAAAAAGCCATTTTTATGATAATGTAAAAATAAAAATTCAAATTAATAATTTCGAAATCAAAAGAAGGATATTCAAGTTGTCTTGCCAAAAATGATTTTTACTACTGAACCAATACAAAGACGAATTTATATGAAAATATGTAAATGTCAAGTTCTCTGTAGAAATAAGAATAGCTTGAAAATTTTTTGACTGAGAGCCAATAAATATTTTTATTTGGTTTGAAAGAAAAATTTTATTTGAATCAATGCATTTTTTTTTGTGAAGGAAGTTATTTCCCCAAAACTATATACATATATATTTTTAAATTCAAATTATTCGCTCAAAATGGACTTCTTAGAACGATTTTGAACTTCACTGCCATTCCCCTGTTCCTCTTTTTCCCCTTTCTTGAAGGATTTTTTTAAAAATGTTTTTAAGAAACTTACGTCTTTCCACATTTTCCCTCTTTTTCTTATTTTTCCCCTTTTCCATCTTTCCCCCATTTTTCTGATTTTTTCACCTAGAAATCATATCAGAAAATCCAAGTATTTTCGGATGAAAAGTTGACTATTATTATTTTAATTTGGAATTTACATCGGTTGGGTAAAAATTCTACCCTTCAGCTCAAAATTTCACTATTTTGTTGAAATTTCGTTTCATTCTTAATTGAAAATTAATTTTTTTTAACTGCAAATTTGACTATTCTTTTTTTTTAAGTTATTATTTTCTACTTAAACTGTAGTTCGTTTAAAATTCACCAATTGTAGTAGAAAATTCATGTATTTTATTAAAAATTGGTCTTTTTGGTAGAAACAGTAATTTTCTTGGTTAAAATATCACTTGATTAATTGATCTAAATATTTTGTTAAAAATTCGTTTAATTCTTTATTGTAAATAAATTTTTTTTAGCCGAAAATTTACCTATTCTTCTTTCTGAAAGTTATTATTTTTTTACTTGATATTTCATTATTTTGATTGAAATTTGTCATTTGTAGTAGAAAATTCATGCACTTTGTTGAAAATTCATGTATTTCAATAAAAATTTGTCCTTTTTGGTAGAAAAGGTAATTTTCTGGGTAAAAATATCACCTGCTTAATTGAAAATTAACATTTACCAGTTGAAAATTCAACTATTTGGTTGAAAATGAACTTTTTGGTTCAAAACTCATATTTTTTATTCCTAAATAAAAGAATTTTGTTTAAATTTTGTCTTTTTTGGTAGAACTTTATTCTCTTTAGCTTTTCCGGTTTGAAAGTCAACTATTTGGTAAAACATTAGAATTTCAAGCTTGAAAAGCTTCTGTTTAACATTCATATTTTCAAGCAGAAAATTAACTTTCTTGGTTCAAAATGTATTTTTATGCTTAAAAATTTAATGTATTCCATTGTTTTGTTGAAAATTCGACAATTTTGTAAAATTACCTTTTTTAATCAAAACTTCAACTGTTTTATGACAATTTCGTCTCTTTGAATTAAAAATTCGTTTTTAACGTTAGAACAAAGTCACCTTTTTTTGTTAAAAATTACGTTTCTTTTTTAATTCAACTATTTTCTGAAAACTTTGTCTTCTTTGCTTTGAAATTTCTCCATTCGGTTGAAAATGCATCTTTGTAGGTTGAAAGTTCAACTATTTCCATGCAAATTTAATCATTTTGTTATAAACCTAACTACCATAACTCGCAAACGTTTAGAGATAGAACATTCGTTTTTCTTCCATTTTGCAGGGAATTTCTAGCACTTTAATTCTTGTTAAGGTATATGAGGCATAGGATAAACTGGAATAAGGCAATTTTCCAAAAATTCGTTTTTTCCCACTTTTTTCACTATTTTTCAAAAATATTGAAGGGTTTCAGATCTCGTAAGATATTCAGCACTTTAGCTCTTTTTTGGATGCCAACTGGATGTTTTGATACGAAGAAATTCCACGTTTAACTCATTTTCATTAAAACATATTGATTAACTTCTTTAAAAGAATCAAAAAAAGATTTTTCTCAAAAAGGGCTCAAGCGATTTTTTTCTTCTTGGGCTCAAAATGATCGTGGGGCATCCCAGAAGTAATTTCAGAAAAAACCGGCAAAAAATTCCTTTTGAGTTGGAGTCAGTCGAGGAACACGTAGCAGGAAGAGCCTCGTAAAAAGGTAGAAGAGTTGGAAAGCAGGATAGAGAAAAAAGAAAGCTCAAATCAAGAGTTTGGAGGTGGCCAGAGTGGGAAAGGTTGTTAAAAATAGAAAGAATAGGAAGGAAAGAATAAGAATTATAAACGGATTAAAATTAGAGGGAAAAGAACTGAAAGGAGTGGAAGAAGAGCTAAAAAGCTTGGATGAGCAGGCAGAGATAGAGGAAGTTAGTGCAGGAGAGGAAGAGGAAAAAGGAGAGAAAATGGCACTGGTGAAACTAAAGAAATGTGATCATAAGAGGGAAGTGATGTCAAAGAAGAGGGCGATATATGGAAGTTAGGAGAGAATTGAGGATGGTACATGGGAAGAACGAAATATGTAGTATGAGTTAAACAAAAGCGGAAGAGGAATGAAATAGAAGAACACTTATGTTAAATATATAAGAATACAAAAAAAAGGTATATTGTGGGATAGGATGAAGAAAAGGAAGAGTTGGCTAAAATTGAGGTGACAGAGGACTACGAAAGAAAGGAATAAGAGAGAGGGAAAAGTAAAAGAAGGGAATGGAGTATATATTACTGGAATGTAGCAGGCTTGAAAAGGAAGGATCAGGAATTGGAAAATGGAAAGTGCTACTAATGATGGAGACATTGCCAGATAAAAAGGGATGGTAAAGAGTAAGGGAAAGGTTCGCAAAAGGTTACCGATCGTAGATTCAAAATAAAAAGAGTAAAAATAAAAAAGGAAAAGGCAGGAAAGAGTTGACAGAACGAAAAGGAGATTTAATAATGAAAAACGTAAAGATGGGAGGAAATAGGTGGCATATAGTGGCGATGTATGTGAACAGAGATATGTAGGAGCAATCAGAGAAGATTTTATTGCGAGAACAGAAGTTGGAGAAAGGGGGGAAAGAGATATTTTTTTAGAAACAATAAAAAAGCAACATTAATTGTTAAAGTTGGAATTACTGATGGTATCCGGTGTGTGAAATTTTCTATCGCGGAAGCTCTGAAAAGGCTATTAGGAATGTTTTGATCGATATTTGCGTTATTCATCCGGGATTGTATTGCCCATTTGTTCGAATTTTCATGCGTCTATGTATAGAGCTTTACAGTCTGTAAACTATAGTAAAACGCTTGCGAGAAGCATAGATAGTCTTTGCGCCATGGCGCGCATATGGCCGGAAAAGCCTTACTGCGGAAACCACCCGCGATCTCGCACCCCATAATCCGACATCGCGCCTCGCCTCGCCTTGTTGGATATTTCTGCCTGAATTTCCGCCTGAATTTCTCAACCTGCTCTCATCGCTACTCCGCGCTGCAAAATGTGAAAATTCACACATTCTCACCCAAATGCTCTCTTAATATCAACATTAATATTAACATTAACAGGCGACACGTACCTGCCTCTGGAATTAACTTATGCTTCCGCTAATTGCATGGACAATTAATTTAATTAAAAATTTACTCTCCACACCTTCTCTCTCAAACATTTCTTACCCCTGACACTTTTGGCTTGATTACTTTAAAAGGATTACATCAAGCTTAAATTCTCAATTACTTCAGATCATACGAGCATTCCTTTTTTAATGGTCTGACTTGAATCTAATTTTACTACTGATCAAAATAATTATTTTCTAAATTACGTTCATTAATTACTTGAGGATGTCTTTTGAAATTTTAGATCGTCGCCGACGCTTCTTGAGTAAGATTAAAAATTAAAGATATTATTTAAAAATTGAATAAAAAATGTTTAGTTTAAGAATTCGTATTTTTACGTCTGTAAAATTATATACGTTTTAGTTGTCAATCTTCTAAATTAAATAGATTTATATTAAAAACCGTGAAGAGTGGATAATTTTTAATTTAGAAAATTCAGAATTGAACTATCCCAAAGAAATTTTAATTGTTTATTATTAGTGAACCTATTTCATTGGTCCGACTTGAATCGCATTTTACTACTGAACACAATAATAATTTTTTTAGTTCCGGACACAGAATAAAACGTCGCAATTTAATAAATGGCTCCGGGAACGTTTACTTATTATATAAGGATATATTTTGAAATTTAAGACCCCCCGTCACGCTTCTTACGTAATATTTTATATTTTTTACTGAAAAATTGCATCATGTTTTATCATACACATTGAATATCGAAGAGCAATTTGGACCTTTGATTTCCAAAATAATCAAAATGTAAGAATTTGTATTTTCAAATTTGTAAAATTAAAGAGTTTTTAGTTGTAAATCTTCAGAATTGAAGAAATTTGAAATGCAAATCGTGAAAAGTGAAGAAATTTGAATTTAAAAACTTCAAAATTGAACTATTCTAAACAAATTATTCATAATAAATACCTTTTAAATATGAATAGTAAAAACTGAGTGATTTATTTTTCCAAATTTTTATATTTCCACTTTTAAAAATTTTTAATCATTCAAATTAGAGAGTTATGAATTTTAGACATTTAAACTTTTGCAATTTTATGTTTTGAAATACAAAATTCTGTAATTTTGATGATTAATTATAAGTGAAGCTATTTTAATGGTCTGACCTCAATAGAATTTCACTACTGATAAAAATAATTATTTTCTAAATTAGGGATAAGAAATGAAATGTCACAATTTAATTAATAGCTGAGGGAATGCTCACTAATTACGTGAGGATATGTTTGGAAATTTGAACCAACCCCCACGCTTCTTACTTAACACTAAGAATTACAAATAAAAATTGATTAAAAATTAAATAAAATATTTTTAATGTAAGAATTCGTATCTTACGTCTGTAAAATTGAAGAGGTTTCAGTTGTAAATCTTCTAAATTAAATAAATTTAAATTAAAATCCGTGAGGAGTGGAGATTTTTCAATTTTGAAACTTCAAAATTGAACTATTCCGAAATGATTCTTTATAATACATACCCTTCAAATATAAATATTGAAAACTGAGTAATTTGTTATTCCATATTTTTAAAATTTTTAAATTTTGAATTTTTACTTTTCAAAATTTTAAATCATTTAAATTATGGAGTTTTGAGTTTCGGAAATTTATAATTGTCAATTTTGCCATTTTAAGTTTTAGGACTCAAAATTCTGTCATTTTCATGGTTTATTATTAGTCAAGCTATTTTATTGATCTGAATTGAATCTAATTTTACTACTGATCAAATTCATTATTTTTTAAGTCACGTAACATTCAAAATTTGAAAAATTAATTAAAAATTTGTAATTTCTTAATTCGTATTTTACGTCTGTTAAATTAAAGAGGTCTTAGTAGTAAATCTTCTAAATTGAATAAATTGAAACTAAAATCCGCGAAGAGTAGAGATTTTTTAATTTAAAATCTTCAAAATCGAAATATTTTAAAATAATCCTTCTCTATACATACCCTTCAAATGTAAATTTTAAAAACTTAGTAATTTGTTATTCCATATTTTCAAAAATTTCAAATTTTAAATTCTTACTTTCAAAATTCTTAATCATTTGAATTAGAGTTTTGAATATTGATAATGTATAATTGTAATTTTTGCCATTTTAAGTTCTGAAACTCAAAATTCTGTAATTTTGATGGTTTATTATTAGTGAAACAGTTACAATAAGTATCCTTCGAATATAGATATTTAAAACTGAGTAATTTGTTATTCCATATTTTCAAAATATACAATTTTTAAATTTTCACTCTTTAGAATTATAAATCATTCAAATTATATAATTTTGAATTTTAAAAATTTTTAATTGTAAATTTTGCCATTTTAAGCTTTAGGACTCAAAATTCTGTAATTTTGATGGTTTATTATTAGAAAAACTATTTTATTGGTCTGACTTGAATCTAATTTTACTATTGTTAAAAAGAAATACTTTTTAAATTACGTTCATTAATTACGTAAGATTCGAAATTGAAAAAATTAATCAAAAATTTGTAATATAAGAATTCGTGTTTCACGTCTGTGAAATTAGAAAGGTTTTATTAGTAAATCTTCTAAATTAAATAAATTGAAATTAAAATCTGTGGAAAGTGGAGATTTCTCAATTTAAAAACTTAAAAATTGAACTAGTTCAACGAAATTCTTTATAAAACATACCCTTGAAATATAAATATTGAAAACTGAGTAATTTGTTATTCCGTATTTTTAAAATTTAAAAATTTAAAATTTTTACTTTTCAAAATTCTAAATCATTTAAATTATATAATTTTGAATTTTGAAAATTTATAATTGTAAATTTTGCCATTTTGAGTTTTGAGACTCAGAATTCTGTAATTTTGATGGTTTATTATTGGTAAAGCTATTTTATTGGTCTGACTTGAATCTAATTCTACTACTGATCCAAATAAATTTTTTTTTAAATTACGCTCATTAATTACGTAAGATTCAAAACTTGAAAAATCAACAAAAAATTTGTAATTTAAGAATTCGTGTTTCTCGTCTGTAAAATTAAAGAGGTTTTATTATTAAATCTTCTAAATTAAAAAAATTTAAATTAAAATCCGTGGAAAGTGGAGATATTTCAATTTAAAAACTTCAAAATTGAACTAGTTCAAAATAATTCTTTATAATGCTGACCCTTCAACTATAAATATTAAAAACGGAGTAATTTGTTATTCCGTATTTTAAAAATTTAAAAATTTAAAATTTTTACTTCTCAAAATTCTAAATCATTTAAATTATATAATTTTGAATTTTGAAAATTTATAATTGTAAATTTTGCCATTTCCAGTTTTAAGACTCAAAATTCTATAATTTTGATGATTTATTATTAGTGAAACTATTTTATTGGTCTGACTTGAATCTAATTTTACTACTGTTAAAAAGAAATATTTTTTAAATTACGTTCATTAATTACGTAAGATTCAAAATTTGAAAAATTAATTAAAAATTTGTAATTTAAGAATTCGTGTTTAACGTCTGTAAAATTAAAAAAGTTTTCGTAGTAAATCTCCTAAATTAAATAAATTTAAATCAACATCCGTGAAGAGTGGAGATTTTTCAATTCAAAAACTTCAAAATTAAACTATTTGAAAGAAATTCATTATAATACATACCCTTCGAAGATAAATATTGAAAACTGAGTTATTTTTCATTCCATCTCTTCACAATTTAAAAATTTTTAATTTTAATTTTTCAAAATTCTAAACCATTTAAATTATAGTTTTGAATTTTTTAAATTTATAATTGTAAATTTTTCCATTTTAAGTTTTAAAACAGAAAATTCTGTAATTTTTATGGTGTATTATTAGTGAAGCTATTTTATTGATCTGACTAGAATCTAATTTTACTACTGATCAAAATAATTATTTTCTAAATTACGTTCATCAATTACGTGAGATAAAAATGATAAAAATTAATTAACAATTTTTAGTTTAAGAATTCATATTTTTGCGTCTGTAAAATTAAAGAGGTTTTGAAGTTTCAAAGTTCTAAGGTTCATAATTCTGCAAATTTTGATGATTTATTATAAGTGAAGCTGTTTTAAGGTCTGACTTGAGTCGAATTTGACTACTGAATACAACCATTATTTTTTTTATTACAGATACAGAATAAAATGTCGCAATTTAATAAATGGCTTAGGAAACGTCGATTCATTACGTAAGAATATATATGCATATTCAATACCCCCCCCCCCACGCTTCATACGTAATATTTTTTATTTTTTTCAAAAAAATTGCATCATTTTCTCTAATACACATTAAATATTGAAGAGTCTTAAAAAAACGTTCAAAATTTAATTTCCACAAATATCAAACTCTGTAAGTTTGATGCTTTACATTTGAAATTTCTGTGATTTGGAAGTTTAATTTCCAAAATCATCAAAATTCAAGAATTCGTATTTTTTCGTCTGTAAAATTAAATAGTTTTCAGTTGTGAATTTCCGAAATTAAATAAATTTGAATTGTAAATCGTGAAAAGTGGAAAATTTTCAATTCAAAAACTTCAAAATTGAACTTTTAAAAAAAATTCTTCATAATTCACCCTTTTGAATATAATTATTGAAAGCTGAGTCACTTGTATTCCATATTATCAAAATTTTATAATTACAAATGTTTACTTTTCGAAATTTCAAAGTTTTTTAATCATAGAGTTTTGAATTTTGACAATTTACTATTGAAAATTTTGCAATTTTAAGTTTTGAAATACAAAATTATGTACAATGTTGATGATTGGAGCTATTTTAATTGTCTGGCTTGAATGGAATATTTCTATTAATTTTTTTTTTTTTAATTTTTAATGAAAAATAAAATATGGAATTTTAATAAATCGCTC
Organism: Andricus grossulariae; assembly: GCA_011634705.1. Lineage (NCBI taxonomy): Eukaryota > Metazoa > Arthropoda > Insecta > Hymenoptera > Cynipidae > Andricus > Andricus grossulariae. Next base: position 22,814 of record JAABKJ010001120.1, on the reverse strand, counting down.
AGGGAATGTTGATTAATTAAGGTAGGATATCTTTTGAAATGTTAGATCCCCCCCACCACCACTCTTATTTCGAGATATTTTATATTTTTTACTAAAAAATTGAATAATTTGCTCTAATATATATATTAAATATTGATAAGTCTAAAAAAACGTTGAACATTTGAGTTCCGCAATTACAAACTTCGATAAGTTTGATTCTCTACACTAGAAATTACTGCAATTTGGACTTTTGATTTCCAAAATAATCAAAATTGAAGAAATTGTGTTTTTACATTTGTAAAATTAAGAAGTTTCTAGTTGTGAATATTCTAAATTAGATAAGTTCGAATTACAAATCATCAAAAGTGGAAAACTTTGAATTGATTGAAAACTCCGAAATTGAACTATTCTGACTTAAATCGAATTTTGATACTGAAAAAAATTATTATTTTTCAAATAGTGAATAAAAAGTCGTAATTTAACGTATTAAATATTGGAGTCCTGAATTTCAAATACTTGAAATTTGATAATTTTGAAAACAAATACTTGAAATCAAGAAATTTTCAATATAAATCTTGAAGATTCAACTTTAAAAAGCCTTCAAAATCACATAGCTTTAAAATATAAATGCTAAAAATTGAATAATTTGCAATTTTATCTTTTAAAAAATTCAGAATTTCAAATTGCAACTTATCGAAATTATAGAACTAATCATTTTGTATCTTTCGAATTAAACCATTTTTAATTTATAAAATTAAATGGTTTTTAATCATGACAATTACCAATTAAAAATTATTCGAGTTTCAGAATTAAAAAATCTGTAAGTTTGATGCTTTCACTTCAAAATTTCAGCAATTTAGAATACTAAGAAATACAAATTTTATTTTCAAAATGTAAAGTTCCACAAATTGGAAAATTTGAAGTTGAAACTTCTTTAATTTCAACCAATTATAGTTTTAAAATCTGCATTCTAGGGATTTATAAAGAAAAAATTTAGTTGCGACGATGAGGATGATTTTGAAGATCAAAAGTCAAGTTTTTAATTTTAGACGTCCAAAATCTATGAAATATTTACAACGTACTTTTAAGATTTTCAGAAATTGTACTGTTTTTTAAGATAAAATAAGACTCAGAAAAATATTCTCGAGTAGTACTCTATTGATTCACTTCTTGTCTAAATTGAATCTAACTTTACTACTGCACGGAAAAAAAATGTATAGCTAAAACAGAGATATTTATCCTTGATCAAGCTGTAAATAATTTCTTTCTCTATCTTTTTGTTTTTTGTCTGGAACATATTAATGGTGTCCTACTTAAATCGATTGCACAACTGATTTAATAAGAGTATTACAAAAACTTTAAACTACGAAAGCACATTTTTAATTGTGCATATTAAACTTCTGAACTTAAAATAAAGATGTGCATTATCTGACCTATATCGACTGTTACTACTGAATACATGGACATATGTTAAAAATTAGATTTTTTGCTTACTACATAATAAACGTTTGAACTTAAAAACGAATAAATAATATTTGTCTGAACTTAAGTTCCTTTTACTACTAAATTAATAAACTGTGAATTTATTTAAAAATTGGGAGTGCAAATACAAATTTCCAATAATACTAGTGTGAACTTTAAAAGCCAGTAGGGCATCAAATTTGTCTGACAATAATCGGCTTCTACTACTGAGTCTATTTATACAGGCAGTTAGTTAAAATAAACATATACACTCCACACTTTCTCTCTCAAACATTCCTTACATCTGACTAGATTACTTTAAGGTATTTATCGTGCCAAAAATTCGGTCTTTAAAAAAAAATTCTTCAATTTTAAGAATTGAAATGATCTTTCATTCATTTTTTAGGAAAAAAAAAATTATTTTCTATAAAAGAAGGTTGAAGCCTACACAAAACAATTACTTATATAATAATTTTTGTAATTTTATTTTTTCTCACTGCCTCTTGTGATTTTAAATTTTCAATTTGCTTTAACAGTATTAGTAATAGGAAAGTTTACTTTTAAAATTATAGACAGCAGAATTCTACATAATTGTTTTCCTAAAAAAATAAAGTATTATTTGTGGAAATACAACCATCCTTCAAAAATTGGTAAGAACCGATAGTAAGAAAAAATTTAGTTTGTAAAAAACATTGTTAAAATAGATCTTTTTTTTTAAGCTTGAATTTTTTGTTGAAATATATTTTTTTTTTGAAACTGCACCATCAGTAGCCTCTGTGCTAGACTAATTTAAAAGATAGTAACTTGAAACAAAATTATAGTGCTTGATTGAAAATGAACTTTTTTTTTGAAAATTCATATTTATGATTTCAAAAGTCAACTGTTTTGGAGAAAGACCCTCTTTTTGACTTTAAAATGATCTTGTTGGTTGACAATTCAACAGTTTGTAAAAAATCATTTTTTTTTCTTAAAAATTGTTGGTTGACAATTCAACAGTTTGTAAAACGTCATTTTTTTGGTTAAAAATTCATAACCTTGGGTCCAAAATTGTACCATTTTGTAGAAAATTCAAAAACATGATTAAAAGATAACTTTTTTGGTAAAAATTAAGATTTTTTTATTCAAAATTTAACTCTTTCGTAGAAAATTCGTCTTTTCGATTGCAAAATCATTTTTTTAGTTAAAAATGCAAGTATTTTGTTAAAGACTTCATATATTTAGTTGAGTAATTTGTTGAAAAATCATATTTTTGGTTCTTGATGCATCATTTTAACTGAAAATTCACTTATTTGCTTGCAAATTTCCCTATTTTGTGAAAAGTTTGTTTTGTGGTGACAGTTTTTTTTTCATTGAGAATTGTACTATTTGTTCGAAAGTTGAAATTCTTTGTTAGAGAGTCAGCTTTTGAGATTGAGCATTTTATTTGAAACTTGAGAAAAATTAAAAAATTGAATTTGTATTGATACATTTATTACATGGATATTCAAGAAAAATTTGACAATCTTATTCTCAAAAAAAAATTTCACAAAAGGTGTTTTAGGTCAGAAAAATTAAAAATCAATGAATGGATGACATAATTACGAATTTAAGTTTTCTAAAAGTCTCTCAGTTTTTTTATAATAAGAATTAGAGCCTAATATTATGAAGAAAAAGTTATAATTTTATTTTATTTTGTTATTATAAATTTTCTCTTTTTTATTGCCCTGACCTAGTTTTCATACTTATCCATGCTGACTTTTTTTCTCAATACTTTTTTTAAAGAGTTTCTTTACTCCTAGTTAATTCCGTCGCTAAAGCTTGTTGTTTTATAAATGAATAAAAATGAAACGAACTTTTTTTCGAATGCTTCTAGCGTATCTTAAAATAAGTTTTAAAACAAATTAAAGCATGAATTGTATTTTTTAGTTGAACAAAAATTTTAGGGGCTTATATCTAAAACAGATTTAAAAAAAATATCTGAAAAATTGAAGAATACGAATCCAAATTTCTAAAAGCTATTTTAACTCTCTGGCTTGGCCTGGATTTTACTACTGAGGGAATACAAATATAAGTGTTTAATTACGAATAAAAAATAAAATTTCACCTCATAATAAATGGCTGATTGCTGTAATCTTTTTGAAGAAATAATTTGTTAGACTAAATATTAGGATTATATGTGTCTGATTGAAACCGTCTTTTACTACTTTAATATTCTTACAGAAATACTTTTTTCTGTGCTTTTGCTCTTTGTGTGAAAGATATTGATGATGTCTAACTCTAATCGATTGTTCTACTCGATAAATAATATTATTTTATTTTAAATTAAGATCATTGTCTGCTACACATCGACTGTTACTACTTATTTCATTAGAATATGCCCAAAATAAGATTGTTTGCTGATTTTTTTTTCTCACTACATAAAAAACGGCTAAAGTTTAAACCAAAGACCTTTGTCCATTTATTTATCTGACATTAATCTGTTCTTACTACTGAATTAATATAATATTAATAAAACTTTAAAACCTAGTGGGAGATCAAATTTGTCTGACAACAATCAACTTTTACTGAAGAACCAATGATAAATAATTATATTATTATCGCTTTATATTATATTTGATATTACATAGAATTATACGAGCTTAAATTAATCATTTCACATCTATCACTATGACAAAAATATTGGAATTTTAAATAATTTTAGATTCAGTAACATTACTGTTTCAGGATTTTTTTAAAGAAGATCCGGGGAGAACATATCGGTTGGTGTAAAAGGTGCAATGACTCTGCGGGAATGAATAGACATATGAACCGATATTCTCTCTGATTATACCTTTTCAATCGCACTTCCTGCTATTCCATTTTATTTTAGTTGCTTTGCTAGTTTTTTACATCCTACTATATTAGTGGAATTGAATGCAGTGAATATTTCATTGATTCGATGACACAATTTTCTATTCTTGAAACCTGGATAGAGATAAATTCAAAAGTCTTGTACATAATATTATACACTATTGCATTTTAAATTTAAAAATAAAAATTAGCTAAAGCAATTGAAAATATTTTAGTAACTAAAATAAACAGACGCTAAATTATATTAAGATTAAAAATTGGATAAATCTGTGAGTTTTACAAAAATCAATAATAATAATTTTTCTTACATTTAGATAATGTACCCGATCTTTAAAAATTTTGAACGATTTCAATATTTTCAATTTTTCATAGGACGAAATCTAGTTTTTATAAAACTGCAAAGACTTATATGATTTATAAATATTTTTCTAAATAATCATTTAAGTATATCAAAGGATATCATAACAAAATGTCGGGACGACTGAAAATGATTCTTTATGTATATATTTTTTATTTATTTGTTCAAATTAGGAATTCGATTTTCGGGAACGCTTTTTGTATTTTTCTTAAATACTATGCGCATTTCCAACAACAACAACAACGAAAATCGTCACCCAGAAGTATATTATTTTCAATTATTGTTACTTTAAAATTATAGTTCAATATTGTTTTTTTCTTCAATAAAATACATTTATGAAAAATCATAAAATGTTCGGAAATTTTCCATTTCGAGGATTTTTTCAATTCGGGAATGTCATCATTTGGGAATTTTCTTCCACAAAAAAAAAAGACAAATTTTCAACAAAATAAATAAATTTTCAACATAATAGTTCAATTTCAACCACACAGATGAATTTTTACTCAAGAAGATTAAATGTCTATAAAAAAAGATAAATTTACGACGCAAAATAGAATAGTTAAATTTTCAGTTAGCAAAATTAATTTTAAACGCAAAAAAGACGAATTTTCAATAAAATAGGTCAATTTTTTGTTCAACCAAAAAAATGAATTTCAAACCCAATAGTTGAATCTTATAACAAAAGAAGAAAAAATTTCAACAAAATGGAAGTATTTTCAACAAAATGGAAGCATTTTCAACAAAATAGTTAAATTTTTGACCAAACAGATGAATTTACAACGAAAAAGATTACATTTCTATCAAAAAAGCTAAATTTGCAACAAAAAATAGAATAGTTAAATTTTCAGTATAAAAAATTAATTTGCAATATAGTAAAAAAAACTAATTTTCAAACAAATTAATTTTGAACCAAAAATATTAATTTTCTACCAAAAAAGGTTAATTTCAACAAAATACATCAATTTTCAACCAAAACTTAAATTTTTAGAGGGATTTTGAACCTAATAGTAAATTTTTGTACCAAAGGAATGTTGAAAATTACCTTTTTTGTTGAAAATTCATCTTTTTGGGATTGAAAGTAAACAAATTTCAAAAATATTTATCTTTTTCGCACAAAAAATCAACTCGTTTGATGAAAATGTATCTCTTTTGGTATAAAATAAATCTTTTTTGGTTGAGAATTTACCTATTTTGTTGATTATTTAGCTTTCTTTGTCAAACATGAACTTTTCTGTTAAAAATTTATCTTTTTTTCTGGTGATTTTTTTTTCTTATTTGGTTAAAAATGCAACTGCGTTTGGTTAACAATTAATAATCTGTCTTGCATTCCATTTTTAACAGAAAATTGAACTATGCGAATTTTGATTGAAAATTGATCTTTTTCTGGTAGAAACTTTAGCTATTAAATTTTTCATGAAGAATTCATCTTTTTTGTTGAAAATGTAACTACTTGGTTGAAAATTTATCTACTTGGTTAAAAAACCATTGTATTGGTTAAAGATTGAATGATTTGGTTGAAATTTTTTTTCTTTTCGTTATTGTTAAAAATTAATTCTTTTGGTTGAAGATTCATCGCTTTAGTTTGTGTAAATTCATCTTGGTTTGAAAATTCAAACATTTTGTTGAAAATTCTTATTTTTTTAATGGAAACTTAACATTTTAATTTCAATTTTTCATGCCGAAATAATCTTTTTTCGTTGAAAATTTAAATACTTGGCTGAAAATTGTACTACTTTGTTAAAAATTCATATTATTGGTTGAAGATTGAATGATTTTGTTGAAAATTCGTTGTTTTTTTTTTGTAAAAATTAATTTTTTTTATTGAAGATCCATCGCTTTATTTCAAATTCTTTATCATACTTAGTACGATTTTCCATGAGTTAATTATATTTATTTTTGAGGATGATCCAAACTTTTTTCATTCTTCTAGTAATAGTTTTTAATGCACTCAGAAAAAAAATTCTTTTATTCAAAGCAATTTCCTCTGAAAGAAAGGAAAATATTCATCCGAAAACGTTTTTTTTTTCTCCCATTGACCATATATTCCGCCTTTCCTAACTTTCCTTTCTACCTCTTCTAGCAAATCCATAAAATATTTTTTTCATTCTACCATTTCAATATCCTCGTTAACTCTGTTTCTTCTTTTTCTCTCTCAATTTACTACCTTACAAACCTCTTCTTCCGCCCTAGCCTTCT
>JAABKJ010001120.1:0-13080 GCA_011634705.1 Andricus grossulariae | reverse complement strand
ACCTATAGTACCAGTAGTAGTGGCGAGCAAAAGAGAGAGGATAAGAATAAAAGGTTTGAAGGGGACGCGGAGGAGTCCAGGACGGAAGAAGAGGTTTGTAGGGTAGTAAATAGAGAGACGAGAAGAAGAAATAGAGTTAACCAGGATATTGAAATGGTAGAATGAAAGAAATATTTTCTGGATTTCCTAGGAGAGGTAGAGAGGAAAGTTAGGAAGTGAGGAAGAGGAAAAAGTTAGAAATATCAAAATGGGACAGGGAAATGTTGGCGAGGAGTTGGAAATAGTGATAGGAGAAATAAAAAGAGGATTATAAAGCACAAGCGAAAAAGAATTTAGTAAAGGAGGGGATAGAAATCGATAAGATGAGGAATGTTAAGAGAAAAAGAAGGTCACAAAGGAATTAGGAAAATGGGGAAAAGGGACAAGTAGTGGAGATCAAAAGAAAGAGGAGGAGAATAAAAGGTTTGAGGAGGACGCGGAGAAGGCTACGAAGGAAGAAGAGGTTCGTGAGGTAGTAAATAGAGAAAAAAAGAAGAAACAGAATTACCGAGAATATTGAAATGGTAGAATGGAAAGAATATTTTATGGATTTGCTAGGAGAGGTAGAGAGGAAAGTTAGAAGGTGAGGAAGAGGACGTAACAAGGGAAGAAATTGTGAAGGTGTTAGGAATAATGGACGATGGAAGGCTTCTAGTATAGATAAGATTACAAATGAAGTCGGAAAATATGGGGGGGGGGTAGAACAAAAGGAATGGGCATGGTTGATGTGTAATAGAGTATGGAGAGGAGAGAAGTGGCCAAAGTTATGGAAAAAATGAGTAGTGGTACCTATAGTACAAGAAGTAGTGAAGCTCAAAAGAGAGAGGAGGAGAATAAAAGTTTTGAGGAGGACGCGGAGAAGGCTAGGACGGAAGAAGAGGTTAGTAAGGTAGTAAATTGAAAAAGAAAAAGAAGAAACAGAGGTAACTAGGATATTGAAATGGTAGAATGGAAAAAATATTTTAAGGATTTGCTCGGAGAGGTAGAGAGGAAAGTTAGGAGGTGATGAAGAGGACATAACAAGGGAAGAAATAGTCAAGATGTTACGAATAATGAAAGATAAGAGGCAGTTGGTATAGATGAGATTCCAAATGAAGTCTGAAAATATAGGGGGATAGAACTAAAGGAATGAGCATTTATATTGTATAATATAGTTTGGAGAGGTGAGGGGTGGCCAGAGGTATGGAAAGAAGGACTTGTGGTATCTATAGTACAAGTAGGAGTGAAGAAAGGCAAAGGGGGAGGAGGTTAAAGATTGACGGAGTTGTATATTTTTTATAGGAAAATTTTTTTCCACTACAGTGGAAAAATGTGAAAAATTATGATGATATTGTATCGCTAAAAAACTAATCTGCGGGTCTGTAATCAATTATTGGAGAGCTTAAAAGAGCGCGTGCGAATCTAGTACATTGCTTCTGCATGGCGCCGTCGACGTAGAGTATATAAATTCCAGAGACAAATGTCGTTTCTCTTTTATTTAAAATGCAGGACCCCGAAGCACTGATTGCTTTTAAAAAACTGTAGAGATTACAGTAAATCTGCACGTTTTACTTTTTCATGCGCCGAAATAATTTAGTACAATTTAGTACAGTGCTGTGGATAATCTCAGCACTTAACTTTTCCCTCGCTGTTTTATTTTTTCATTTGACCTGACACTTACGATTGCAGCAAAAGTTTCTGCTACTAATAGATTTACAGTTTATTTAGAAGATTTATTTGCTACCCACAGGGATGAATGTTTAATAAAATATATGAACTTTTGAATAAATAGTTTAATTTCCTATGAAAGAGATGAATTTTTAACAGAGTAGTTCAACTTTTAGCCAAGTAGTTGAATCATAAACAAAGAAGATGAATTTCCAACGATGAATGTATCATTGAAACCAAAAGAGATTTTTGTTTCAAGTTAAAAACGGTTGAATTCAGCTGAAACAGACCACTTTTCATCAAAATACATTTATTTCATACTAAGTCAACGAATTGAAAAAAAAAATTTAACCAAAAAAGTTTATTTTTAAACAAAGAGTTGATTAAAAAAAGAATTTACAACCTTATTGATGAATTTTCTACGAAGAAGACTGATTTTAAATTACGAAGATTGATTTTCTTTAAAAGACCAATTTTACATAGAACATTTCTATTTTAAACCAAAGAAATGAATTTTCAAGCAAGTAGTTCATAACTTCAAAAACAAATGTTTCAAAATTAAATCAAGATATATAGATTAATTATCAACTTAAAATAGAATAGTTAAATTTTTAGATAAAAAATTTTGTTTCAGCCAAATAGTAGACTTTTTAACTAAAAAGCATACATTTTCAGTTCAGAAAAATAGTTTTCACCAAAATATGAATTTACAACAAAATATATCAATTGTACAATAAATAGTTAAATTTTCAAATGCAACAAATTATTTTCAACGACAAAAAAACGCATTTTCAACCAAAAAGATGGATTTGTAAAATGATTATTCTAAAACAAAAATTGTTAAATAGTTATTATATAAATTTACGAATTTAAAAAAAAATTTTTAAAAGTTCATTTTGAACCAAGTTGTTGTATTTTCAACTAGGAAAGATAAATTTTCACATAAAAAAAATTAATTTTCAACACAAAAAAAATTATTTTCAACCAAAGAGATTAATTCTCTGCTAAAATGATGACTCTTCAATATGATTACTTCAATTCTCAGTTGAACAAATCAATGAGAAAAAAAAATTCGGCAAAAAAGGTTATTTTTAACCAAATAGTTGAACTTTGAACTAAAAAGCGTAAACTTTTAGTTAAGGAAATTAGTTTCTGCCGAAAAGGACCAATTTTCAACAAAATATATAAATTTTAAACAAGTAGTTAAATTAAAACTGAAACATATCAATTAATAATCAAAAATAGAGCAGATAAATTTTAAGATAAAAAAATTTATTTTAGGCAAATAATTGCATTTGCAACCAAACAGATGAATTTTAAATAAAAACGATAAATCTTTCACAGGAATACTTAAATTTTTGTTTCTACATAAAAGTTGAATTTTCAACCCGATATGTGAATTTCAAAAAAAAGAAATTAATTTTGAACCAAATCAATGAATTTTCTATTAAAAAGACGATTCTTTTACAAAATGGTAAAAAGTAGACCAATTTTCACCAAAATACATTAATTTTATACCAAATTAAGAAATTTTGGAGAAAAAAAAAACAAAAAACTTTTTAATAGAAAAGTTCATTTTCAGTCAAATGGTTGGATTTTTAAATAAGAAAGATAAACTTTTAGTTGGGAAAATAATTTTTATCAACATAGACGTATACTCAACAAAATATATAAATTTTAAACCAAATAATTGGTTTTACAACTAAAAAATTTAAATATTCAACCAAAAATGAAGAATTTTCAACGAAAATTGTTTTAACAAAATTAACTAAAATATTTGAATCCTAAACCAAAACAGATTAATTTTAAACCAGATATTTACCTTTTTTAGTTGAATTTTCAACGGACAAATTATTTTTAGTAAAAAAAAACAATAAGATTTCAACGAAATGAATGAATTTTTAGGGCAATAACAGGATGTGAAACCTTAAAGATTAATGTTGTTCATCCAAAAATGGAATAGTTAAATTGTCAGACAAAAAAATTAATTTTGAACGCAAAAAAAAAAAAATGTCAACCAAAGAGATCAATTTTTTACTTAAATGGTGAATCTTCAACCACAAAAGTTGATTTTACTATTTTATACTTTAAAAAAAAAATTTTTTAAACTAAATGTTAGAATTGAAGTTGTCTGACTTGAGCCGATTTTTACTACTTTGATATGCTTAGTACTATTACTAATGAATCAATCATAATTAAATAATTATATTAATTTCGCTTTATATTTCATTTGATATCACATGAAATTTTTGTAGTTAGCCAAATTTCCTATTTTAAGTAGTTCAAATTTTCAAGCTTTGAGATTTTGGGATTAAAATCTCGAAGATATGCAAAATATTAATTCACCTAAACTGGGAATATTTTTCACTTTTTGAATTTATTCATTTATATTTTTAATTTTAAATAGTTGAACGCTATGATTTTCAATTGTTACGTCTCCAGTGTTTCAATTTTTTAATTTAGCTTCTTTTGGAGAGAAAATGCATTTTTACTTCTCGGAAAAAAATTATGATTATTGTTAATAATATTATTTCAGAATAATGCTAGAGAATTGCGTTTTTTCCTGAAATTTTCAACTTTTTGTTCAATTTTTACTTTGAGTGAGTTTGATATTTGATTAAAAATTAAAAATCGTTTGTTTAAACAATTTATTATTATTGATAATATTCAATTTGAATAATGCTACAAACTTCTGGTTTTTCTAAAATTGACCACTATTTGTCTACTTTTCAGATAGGGTGAGTTAATAATTAATTTAATTTAGCGAAACTAATTATTTAAACAAATTATTATTGTTCATAACGATTTTCTTCTCTATTAGTGCAATATAGTGCTGAAAAGCTGCAGTTTTTTCTGAACCGAGGTAATAATTAATGCACGTTAACAAACATGCTTACTTGAAAAATTAATTATTGTTTATAACTATATTCTCTCAGAGTAATGCTAGAAAGTTTCCTTTTTCTGAAATCTTCAGTTTTGCTTTGATTTTTTAGTTATGAACAAATAATAAGTGAACCTTGAAAAGAATAAATTTTTAAATAGTATTTTACTTTTTCAAGTGAATTATTTTTTGTCCTTTCCCAATGTTACAAAAAATTGATTTAAAGAAGAAAGCTATCTTGAGAGAAAAATTTAGAATTAAACATATTTTGATATTAGCCCTCCTTCAGAAAAATATATTCACGAAAAAGAGATTGTTTAAAATGAGTTTCTCTCTCATGTTTATTTATCATTTGTTATTAAATAAAAAGGCAGAGCAAAGCTGAACATTTCAGGGAAAACCGCAACTTTTTCACACTTATCTAAGAGAAAATAGATATAAGTAATAATCGATTGTTTAAACAAATATTTTAGTTAAAATGAATTAAATATTACTTTATTCCAATTAAAAGTGGGCTGAATGTTAAAAATTGAAGAAAAAACCGCAATTATCTGAAATTAATACAGATGAAGATAGCTATTAACAATAATAATTTATTCAAACAATTACTTTTGCTCAACTTAAATAATTATTAAGTCACTTCAAGTGAAAAATAGACAAATATTTCAAATTTTCAGTAAAAACCGCGATTTTTGACCATTAAGCAAAGAGAATATTATTAGCAATTATAATAAATTATTCAAACAATTATTTTTGCGACTTGAATCAACTATTACCTCATCATAATTGAAAAATGGACAAAAGTTTAAAAATTCAGAAAAAACCGCGATTTCTAGCATTATTCGAAGAGAATAATATTAACGATAATAATAAATTGTTTAAACAATTATTTTCGTTAACAATAATTATCTGTCATCTCACTCTAATTGAAAATAGGACAAAAAGTGGAAAATTTTTGGGAAAAAAACGCGATTTTCTATCTCTATTCTAAGAGAAAATTGCTAGAAACAATAATAAATTGTTTAAAAAATTAATGAAAACATTTCATCATCAGTTTAAAGTAGTATTTTATGTAACAAAAACAATTTGCATTTTAAAAAACACAAAAAAATCATAAATTGCGCCAGAAACTCACAAAACCCATTTTTTCACTTATGGGGTTTCTTTGGGACCCTATAAAAGAGACTTATGGGGGTATAAATTCAAAATCAATATTTTATTCGTATTCTATGGCTAGTTGTGGAGAGAAATTTTCAGTTTCAACTCAATTCAGCTAATATTGATGATTCTGAATAAAATTTACAAAAACTTCTTTTTTATGGGAAATACGTGTTAATCTTCATGGGAGTAGCGCCATCTCTGAATATCATTTACATAAAAAAGGGATTTATTTTTGTTTGTATTTGAAAAAATTCCCAGGCATTATTCATAATAATTTGAAAAAAAATTGTTAATGCATTTTTGCACCACCATATTTTTAATTATTAACTAACATTTATTTGTGATTACAAAAAAAATAAATTTTTATTTTGCAACGAAAGTTTTTCTACTAATAGCAGAGTTAAATTTTATTTGAAAAGTTTATCAATGGGAAGATGTTCAATCATGGAAGGTTGTCGCCTTTAAGAAACTTTGATTGAAAGTGGCGAGTTGTATACTACACATGTATATAGTACACTTACTTGATTGAAGAGATTCTGGCTACTCGGTTTTATATGCAAACTTAAAGTTTATTAACGCATTCTGAATTAAAAAATTGTAACTATTCAATTTAGAAAACCTTCTTATCAATCCACTTGTGGCCACTAGAAAAAAATTAATTTTCAACAAGGAAGATTATTTTTCTATCCAAGAAATAAATTTTCAACACAAATGATGAATCTTCAACTAAAAAAAAAAAGAATCTGCATTTTTAACAAAACTTTTTTAAAAAATTCAACCAAAAAGAAAAAGAATTTTTCAAAAAAACAGTTACATTTTCTACTAAACAAATTAATTTTCTTCAAAAAAGAATCATTTTTACCGAACGTGTAAAAGGTAGATTTTCAGTTGAAAAATTTAATTTTCAACCAAAAAAACATGAATTTGCATCAAAATAGTTAAGTGGTAAATTTGTAACCAGGAAAAGAAGTTCTGAACCAAATAAATGAATTTTGAACCAAAAGGTTGCATTTTCAACCCAGAAGATTAAATTTCTTCAAAACCATTAATTATCAACATAAAAGAAAAAGAATTTTTGGTAAAATAGTTAAATATTTGACCAAAGAAATCAATTTTTAAATAAAAAAATTAATATTTAACTAAAACAGGAATACTTACGTTTTCAACGAAACAAATTAATTTTAAACAAAAAAAAAAAAGAATTTTTGACAAAACTGTTAAATTTTCAACCAAGAAAATTACTTTTCATATAGAAAGGTGAATTTTCAACCATTTTCAACCGAAAGAAAAAACAAGTTAAAAAAAACAGTTACATTTTCTACTAAACAAATTAATTTTCTTCGAAAAAGTATAATTTTTACCGAACGTGTGAAAGATAAATTTTCAGTTAAAGAATTGAATCTTCAACCAAAAAAACATGAATTTTTAACAAAATGGATGGTAAACTGTTAACCAAAAAAAGGAGTTTTGAACCAAATAAATGAATTTTGAACCAAAAGGCTGCATTTTCAACCAAGAAGATTAAATTTCTGTAAAAACATTAATTTAACATTAAATTAATATTAAATTTAAAACATTAATTTTCAACGAAAAAGAATTTTTGATAAAATAGTTCAATTTTCAACCAAAGAAATTCATTTTTAAATAAAAAAATGAATAATCAACCAAAACTGGAATACGTACATTTCCAGTTAAACAAATTGATTTTCAAAAAAAAAAAGAATTTGTGACAAAACTGTTAAATTTTCAACCAAGAAAATTAATTTTCATATAAAAAGACGAATATTTCACCAAAACTGGAATACATACATTCTCAGTTGAAAATATTAGTTTTTAACAAAAAAAAATTGAATCTTCAACAAAATAGTGCAACTTTCAACAATTTTCAACCAAAATGAAAAAGAATTTTTGAAAAAACAGTTACATTTTCAACTAAACAAATTAATTTTCTTGAGAAAAGAATAATTTTTACCGAACGTGTTAGAGGTAAATTTTCAGTTAAAAAATTGAATCTTCAACCAAAAAAAAACATGAATTTTCAACAAAATAGTTAAGTGGTAAATTTTTAACCAAGAGAAGAAGTTCTGAACCAAATAAATGTATTTTGAACAAAAAGGCTGTATTTTCAACCGAGAAGGTTAAATTTTTGTGAAAACATTAATTTAAAATTAAATTAACATGAAATTTGAAACATTAATTTTCATCGAAAAAGAATTTTTGATAAAATAGTTCAATTTTCAACCATAGAAATTAATTTTTAAATAAAAAACGAATATTTACCCAAAACTGGAATACGTACATTTCCAGTTAAATAAAATGATTTTCAAGAACAACAAAAAAAGAATTTGTGAGAAAAATGTTAAATTTTCAACCAACAAAATTAATTTTGATATGAAAAAACGAATCTTTTACCAAAACTGGAATACATACATTCTCAGTTTAAAAAATTAATTTTTAACCAACAAAATTGAATTTTCAACAAAATAGTGCAATTTCCAACAATTTTCAAACTGAATGAAAAAAAATTTGTGAAAAAACAGTTACATTTTCAACTAAACAAATTAATTTTCTTCAATAAAGAATAATTTTTACCGAACATTTGAAAGCTAAATTTTGAGTTAAAAAATTGAATCTTCAACCATAAAACATGAATTTTCAATAAAATAGTTAAGTGGTAAATTTTTAACAAAAAAAAGAAGTTTTGAATTGAATGAATGAATTTTCAACCAAAAGGCTGCATTTTCAACCGAGAAGATTAAATTTCTTTAAAAACATTAATTGTCAAAAAAAAAAGAAAAAGATTTTTTGGCAAAATAGTTGAATATTGAACCTAGGAAATCAATTTTTAAATGAAAAAATGAATATTCAACTAAAACAGGAATACGTACATTTTTAGCTGAATAAATGAATTCAAAACCAAAAATTATAAATCTTTGACAAAATAGTTCAATTTTCAACAGAAAAGAAAAATAATTTTTGAAAAAACAGTAATATTTTCAACTAAAGAAATTAATTTTCCTCAAAAAGGTATAATTTTAAACCAAATGTGTGAAAGGTAAATTTTCAGTTAAAAAATTGAATCTTCAATCAAAAAAACATGAATTTCAAACCAAATTGTTAAGTGGTAAAAATTAACCAGGAAAAAAAGTTCTAAACCAAATAAATGAATTTGAAACTAAGAAATTAATTTTTTAATAAAAAAATGAACATTTTACCAAAACTGGAATACGTACATTTTCAGTTGAAAAAATCAATTTTCAACAAAAAATTATGAATCTTCAACAAAATAGTTCAATTTTCAACCGAAAAGAAAAAGAATTAAAACGAACAGTAATATTTTAAACTAAAGAAATTAATTTTCTTCAAAAAGGATTAATTTTAGCCAAGCGTGTGAAAGGTAAATTTTCAGTTAAAAAATTGAATTTTCAACCAAAAAAGCAATAATTTTCAACAAAATGGATGGTAAATTTCTAAACAAAAAAAGAAATTTTTAACCAAATGGCTGCATTTTCAACCAAGAATATAAAAATTTCTTTCAAACATCAATTTTCAACGAGAAAGAATTTTTGATAAAATAGATCAATTTTCCACCAAAGAAATTAATTTTTGAATAAAAAAATGAATGTTTAACCATAACTGGAATACGTACATTTTCAATTGAACAAATTAATTTGCAAACGAAGAAAAAGAATTTTTGACAAAACAGATCAATTTTTAACCAAAGAAATGAATTTTTATCTAAGAAGATGAATCATCAATGTTATAGGAATTAAACTAAGGGGATGAATTTTTAACCAAACGTGGAATAGAAACATTTTCAGTTAAAAAATTGATAAAAAAAAATAATAATAATCTTTGACAAAATAGTTGAATTGTCAACCAAAGAAATGAATTTTTATCTAAAAATATAAAATTTTAACAAAAGATGGAATAGGTGAGTTTTTAGTTAAAAAACTAAATTTTCAACGAAAAAACATAAATTTGCAACAAACTAGTTTAATTTTAACTAAGGAAATGAATTTTGAAATAAAATGCTGAATTTTCAAACAAAATATAAGTTTTAAACTAAATAATAATTTGTTGACAGAAAATATCAATTTTGAACCAACAAAATTAACTTTCTACAAAAAGAGGTGATATTTCAAACAAATAATTGAATTTTCCAACAAATAGTCAGAGTTTTAACTAATCAAAAGTTGAAAAGGTACATTTTCAGTTGAAAAAAAAGTTGAAAAAAATTTTTTTTTGTTGACAAAATAGTTAAATTTTCCACGAAAGATAATAATGTTCCACTAAATAGATAAATTTATAAACAAAAGTGGGTTAGGAAAATCCTCGGTTGTAAAAATTAATGAAAATTAAACCAAAAAAACCGGAATTTTCAACAAAATAGTTCAGTTATTAACCAAAGAAATGAATTTTCAAATAAAATAATATATGCTTATCCAAAAAATGAGTTTTAAAGGAAATAATTGAATTTTTAATCGACAAGATGAATTTTCGACAAAATAGTTTAGTTTCGAATCAAATAAATAAATTTTCAATGAACTTTTAAATTAACGAAATACTTGAAATTTGCAACGAGGTAGGTCAATTTTTTACTAAAAAGATACATTTTTCTAACAAAAGAGGAATAAGTAGTTTCTCAGTAAAAAAAATAAAGTTCAACCAAAGATATTGATTTTGAACTGAAAAGATGAGATTTTAGCCAAAAGTAGAATATGTAAATTTTCAGTTCAAAAAATGAATTTTCAGCAAAAAAATACGATTTTTTACAAAATTGTTCAAGTTAACGAACGAAATGAATTTTTAAGTAAAATAATGAACCTTTAACCACAAAAATGTGTAATAAAAGGTATTATTTTAACCAAATAATTTTTTGGAAACAAAAGTGCTTTTAAATAAATGTGGGAAAAATTTCTAGCAGAAGAAGTTGAATTTATTTCAGGGGTTGTTTTAAGATTTCTTAAATATTAAAATGAAAAAATTTACATTTCCTAGAAATGAAAACCAAAGCTGATTTTTGAAAGGGACTTTTAGGTTTTACAAAGACTCTAAAATTAATGCAGAAAGCGTACCCTTGAAAAAAAGTGTTTTAATTTATATTAAGGGTTGTTTCAAAATCCCTTATAAATACAAGTAAGGAATTGGTTATTATTTAATAGTCAAAACCACTATAGATGTTTTTTTTAAACTATTGGGGTCAACAATTGATTCAAAATTAGTGCAAGAAGCGTTACTACCAGGAAAAGTATTTCAAATTATTGTAAGGGTTGCTTCAACATCCTTCGAAGATTGAAGTAAGGCGATGAACATTTCCTAGCAATCAAAACCCAAAAAACCTTTTTTTTTAATTATTCAGGTCAGAAATCACTCTAAAATAAGTGCAGAAAGCGTCCCCTAGGGGGAAAAGTCGTTGAATTTATTTTAAGGGTTGTTTTAACATCCCTTGAAAATTTGATTATCTATTATTGGGGTTGTGAATCCATTCGTAATGAACGTGGGAAATCTTAGAAGCAAGAGTCCCTAAATATATATTTCGAGGGTTTTATTAAGCTCCCTCAAATATTTAGGCATTAAAGGCGACATTTCCTTACTGAAACAACCCTTGAAGTAAATTCAGTGACATTCCCTGAAAGATATGTTTCCCACGCTTACTATAAATGGATTTCCGACCCCAATAGTTAACTAAGATATCTCCTCTGATTTTGCTTTCCAGGAAATGTCAATTGTCTTACATGATTGTATAAGGGATATTGGAACCACCCTTAAAATAAATTCAACTAATTTTTCTACTAGCAGATAATTTCTGAACTTATTTTGAAGTGACTTCAGACCCTAGCAGTTTAAAAATTGAAAAATAAATTAAAATTTTCAATTGCTGAAAAAAGACCTTTCTCCTTCGCTCCGGTGGGAATCGAACCGCACGTCCTTTGATTGCCGGTCAGATGCTTTATGCACTGAGCTACTAGAGACATCGAAGGCATATACATTTTTCAGATATACGCTTTTCATAGCAAGAAGTTATGTCTTAATTAAAATGTAAATTAGAAGGAATCTGTATTATCATCGAAGTTGGTAACGTTCGATCATATGCAGATAAAGTCATTTCAGACTAGATGGAGTTTGAAAATTCAAAAATAAAAAAATTTCAATTTATGACACGATGATCGTTCTCCTTCACTCCGGTGGGAATCGAACCTCACGTCCTCCGATTGCCGGTCAGATGCTTTAACCACTAAGCTACTAGAGAAATCGAAGGCTGATACATTTTTCAGATATACGCTTTTCATAGGAAGAAGTTATGTCTTAATTAAAATGTAAATTAGAAGGAATCTGTATTATCATCGGAGTTGGTAACGATTGATCATATGTGGATAACGTCATTTTAGAATAGATGGAATTTGAAAATTTATAAATTAGAAATGTATAATATCTGAAAACAGATCTTTCTCCTTCGCTCCGGTGGGAATCGAACCTCACGTCCTCCGATTGCCGGTCAAATGCTTTAAGTACTAAGCTACTTGAGAGATCGAAGGCAGATACATTTTTCAGATATACGCTTTTCATAGCAAGGAGTTATGTGTTAATTAAAATGTAAATTAGAAGAAATCTGTATTATCATCGAAGTTGGTAACGTTCGATCATATGTAGATAAAGTAATTTCACAGTAGACGGAGTTTTAAAATTAAAAAATTTTCAATTTACGAAAAAAAGATCTTTCTCCTTCGCTTCGGTGGAAATCGAACCTCACGTCCTCTGATTACCGGTCAGATGCCTTATCCACTAAGCTAGTAGAGAGATTGGAGGCAGATACATTTTTCAGATATACCCTTTTCATAGCAAGGAGTTATGTGTTAATTAAAATTTTAATTAGAAAATTTGAAAATTGAAAATTTTCAATTTCTGAAAAAAGATCTTTCTCCTTCGCTCCGGTGGGAATCGAACCTCACGTCCTCCGATTGCCGGTCAGATGCTTTAAGCACTGAGCTACTAGAGACATCGAAGGCAGATACATTTTTCAGATATACGCTTTTCATAGCAAGAAGTTATGTCTCAATTAAAATGTAAATTAGAAGAAATCTGTATTATCATCGAAGTTGGTAACGTTCGATCATATGTAGATAAAGTCATTTCAGAGTAGACGGAGTTTGAAAATTAAAAAATTTTCAATTTATGAAAAAAAGATCTTTCTCCTTCGTTTCGGTGCGAATCGAACCTCACGTCCTCTGATTACCGGTCAGATGCCTTATCCACTAAGCCAGTAGAGAGATCGGAGGCAGATACATTTTTCAGATATACCCTTTTCATAGCAAGGAGTTATGTGTTAATTAAAATTTTAATTAGAAAAT